>CM029563.1:2572370-2626682 GCA_017309665.1 Coelopa frigida | reverse complement strand
TAAATTTCACTTACGTTATTATTACTTGGTCACTCTAAATTAAATCGATCTTTGTGGCATAGTTCACTGAATATTAAAGATTCTGCGACTGCAGCGATAAGGAAATGGTATAAAAACTATTCGTGTTTTCAGAACTATTTCCAGTCTTTAGAAAATTGAGCAGGGAATCGGAGGTCCATAGCAGTTGTCGAAATGAAATTTGCGGTTGTGCTGTTGACTTGTGTGGGCCTAGTGGCTTCGGCCAGCTTCGACACCGTAAAAGATGTAAAAATCGCCGACAAGCACTTCCTCGAGAAACAGAAGTTCCTTTTCGAGATTGTTTACCGCATCGAGGAACCCCTGATGTTCGAGGAATGGATCAAGTACGGAGACAAATTCATCGTTGACAAGACCCACTACACCGTAAGTCACGAAGACTCCAAGAAAAGGAATATGTCCAGGAAATTAATCCCAACATTTCTGTCCTCAGCACTTCGACTTCTACATGGAGAAGTTCTACGAGTCCTACAAGATGGGAGCCCTCCTGCCCAAGGGTGAGTTCTTCGGCGCCCTCGTCAAGACCCACCACAAGCAGGCGTTCGGCCTCTTCAACTTCTTCTACTACGCCAAGGACTTTGAGACCTTCATGCACAACGTCTGCTGGGCGCGTATGCACGTCAACGAGGGCATGTTCGTCTACGCCCTCACCTTGGCCGTCATCCACCGCGACGACTTCCAGGGCTTGATCCTTCCCTCGATCTACGAGATCTTCCCTCAGTACTTCTTCAACAGCAAGTTCGTGTACGAGGCCGAGAAATTCGACTTCGACGTGTGGAGCAAGTACGTGATGTACGAGAAGGAGTTCTACGATGTCTACTACAAGGACAACAAGTACTTCAGCGATAACTACTTCTACATGAAGGACTGGAAGATGTGGCAGTGGTGGAAACTGATGGGTCTCGGCGAACACTGGTACTCCGAGGACAAGTTCATGCTCCGCGAGAACATCTACGAGTTCAACCAGGACTCCAAGTGGCTCTCCATGATGAAGGACGTCAAGATGTTCTACATGCCAGTGGACTACACCCGCGATATCAACTTCTTCAACGAGGAGACCACCATGTCCTACTTCACCGAGGACTTGGGCTGGAACGCCTACTTCTACTACTTCAACATGGACTACGCCTTCTTCTTGGACGGCAAGACCTTCGGCCTGAACAAGGATCGTCGTGGTGAATACTTCTTCTTCACCATCCAGCAGCTCTTGTCTCGTTACTACATGGAGCGCCTGTCCCATGGCTTCGGCGACATCCCCGAGTTCTCCTGGTACCACGAAATCGAATACGGCTACGATCCCCAGTTGATCTCCTACAACGGCGTCGGCTTCAGCTACCGCAAGAACTACTGGGAAGTCCAGACCTACGGCAACTTCGACATGCTGAACAACATCTTCAGCACCATCAACCGCATCTACGACATCGTCGACATGGGCTACTACAAGATGGCCGACGGAACCACGATCGACCTGCGCAAGCCCGAGTCCATCGAGTACATCGGCAACCTGATGCAAGGCAACATCGACGCCTTCGACAAGTACTTCTTCACCTACTGGTACATGCTCTCGCACATGTACTTCGCCGACGTCGACTACAACGACTTCGATGTCTACCCCAACGTGTTCCTCAACTTCGAGACCATGATGCGCGACCCGATGTTCTACATGTTCTACAAGAAGATCGCCGACGTGTTCTACCGCTTCAAGTACCACTTGCCACCATATACACATGAAGAACTTCTCTTCCCAGGAGTTCAAATCACCGACGTTCAAGTTGATAAATTAGAGACTTACTTCGATTTGGTTGACATAGATGTCACCAATTTGTTGAATGACAAGATGGTCTTCCACGATGGAAAATTCGTGTGGGACAAGACTTTGTTAGCCCGCCAGATGCGTCTCAACCACAAGCCATTCCACATGGAATTCACCGTCGACTCCGACAAGGCCCAAAAGATTGTCATCCGTATTTTCCTCGGACCCAAGTTTGACGAATTCGGACGCCTCCTGTCTCTTGCCAACAATCGTGAGAACTTTTTCGAGCTCGATGAGTTCGAGTACAACTTGGTGCCTGGAAATAATACGTTCAAGCGCTGCTCCGATGAATTCCACTGGACCGCCAAGGATCGCAAAACTTTCACTGAATTATACCACTACATGATGATGGCCTTCGAGGGTAAATTCGACTTCCCATATGACTTAAGCGCGCCACACAATGCATTCCCAGACCGTTTGCTTTTGCCTCGCGGTTGGGCCAACGGTATGCCAATGCAATTCTTTTTCATGGCGACCCCCTCCGTTCCTGATTATCCGCAATTTTCGCCATACGATTACTTGTACGCAAGCGGTATTGGGACCGGAAGGAATCAGATCGACGAATTTCCATTCGTCTATCCATTCGACCGTGTTATCGACGATTACAACTTTATTGTTCCCAACATGTTCTTCAAGGACGTCAAAATCTACCACGTTGACACCTTCGAAACCTATTTTGACAAGTACGAAGACCACGGCAAGTTCGACTATAATTTCTTCGGAGATTACTACACCAAGTACTTCAAGCACTAAGGAGAAATTATATAGAATATACCGATTGTGACCTTAAAAGAGTTTTATAACTCTAAAACGCTATGATATGATATTTTTGGTATAAATAATAAAGCAATTAATTGTCAATAACATAGAAATTATACATTTTTTATTTGAAAGTTATTATTATTGTGATCATGTTTAATACAGGATAGTTTTGATAGTTTTTTTTTTTGGTTTATACCCTGGTTATGGGTAAGGGTATATTAATTTGATCTTTTCGTTTGTAACTCATTGATCATTGTGATCTCCTACCTTCTGTCTGTTTAATGAGGAAAGGTTAGAGCTACTGGCATGAAATTATATTGACTTTGTATAAATAAGCTACTGTTATATGTATACAAATGGGTAAAATAGGATAACCATAGAACGGAAATCTACGTCAATTTCACGTATTTCATTCATTCAATTTTGTGTAAATTATGATTACCCTTCTAGGGTTAAGGGTTGCAGGCTCCCATACCACGTAAAAATTCAATATTTGATATATTGGTTCTTTAAAGGTATGGAATTTTTTGTTAGTGATAAAATATGCTCACATTCCAAAAATAGAAAAAATCACCTCATAAAAAAACAATTTTATGTACATATATCTGAACGATATATATATATGAACGATTTTTCAGATATTAATCAGCTTGTCTAAGCTAATTTTGTTAAGTTATTCAATAAAGGTTTGCGCTAGAGTTTGAACCCAATCATATAACGCTTACCGCATCAACTTCAAGAAGTGTAGAAGAAGTAGAAAAATGTTCACTGGAAGTGATACCATATATCTACATACGATATTAATTGGATAGCAACAAAGGAAAAACGAATATATAAAAACAAATTAAGCAAACAATATTGTACACATCCTGCTTGCAGTTTTGTCATACATTATTAAAAGACATATCGCTAAAGGAACCACCATGGGTCAATGCAAATTCCTCATGATAATATTGCAGATCATTTCTAGAAGATGCACTTTGAAATTTCATAATTCTAAATGCCAATGTTATCAATTGTCAGATGTTTCAAAATTTGTATAGGTGTTGGGTAATTTCAAGGTGAATAAAATTATCTCGTATTTATGACCACAGAGTTCAATTTTCATTTCGAATTAATTTATTTTTAATTCCTAAAATAAGAAACATATTTGCATCAAGAGATAAAGAAATGGTATAAAAGCTTTTGAATTTTTCAGAAATGTTAACAGTCTTTAGGTATTGGAACAGAGCATCTGATCCGGAGCAGTTGTCGAAATGAAATTAGCACTTGTTCTTCTGGCTTGCGTGGGCCTGGTGGCTGCGGCCAGCTTCCACACCACCAATGAGGTGAAAATCGCGGACAAGCACTTCCTCGAGAAGCAGAAGTTCCTGTTCGAGATCGTCTACCGCGTCGAGGACCCCCTGATGTTCGAGGAATGGATCAAGTACGGAGACAAATTCATCGTTGACAAGACCCACTACACCGTAAGTCACGAAGACTCCAAGAAAAGGAATATGTCCAGGAAATTAATCCCAACATTTCTGTCCTCAGCACTTCGACTTCTACATGGAGAAGTTCTACGAGTCCTACAAGATGGGAGCCCTCCTGCCCAAGGGTGAGTTCTTCGGCGCCCTCGTCAAGACCCACCACAAGCAGGCGTTCGGCCTCTTCAACTTCTTCTACTACGCCAAGGACTTTGAGACCTTCATGCACAACGTCTGCTGGGCGCGTATGCACGTCAACGAGGGCATGTTCGTCTACGCCCTCACCTTGGCCGTCATCCACCGCGACGACTTCCAGGGCTTGATCCTCCCCTCGATCTACGAGATCTTCCCACAGTACTTCTTCAACAGCAAGTTCGTGTACGAGGCCGAGAAATTCGACTTCGACGTGTGGAGCAAGTACGTGATGTACGAGAAGGAGTTCTACGATGTCTACTACAAGGACAACAAGTACTTCAGCGACAACTACTTCTACATGAAGGACTGGAAGATGTGGCAGTGGTGGAAACTGATGGGTCTCGGCGAACACTGGTACTCCGAGGACAAGTTCATGCTCCGCGAGAACATCTACGAGTTCAACCAGGACTCCAAGTGGCTCTCCATGATGAAGGACGTCAAGATGTTCTACATGCCAGTGGACTACACCCGCGATATCAACTTCTTCAACGAGGAGACCACCATGTCCTACTTCACCGAGGACTTGGGCTGGAACGCCTACTTCTACTACTTCAACATGGACTACGCCTTCTTCTTGGACGGCAAGACCTTCGGCCTGAACAAGGATCGTCGTGGTGAATACTTCTTCTTCACCATCCAGCAGCTCTTGTCTCGTTACTACATGGAGCGCCTGTCCCATGGCTTCGGCGACATCCCCGAGTTCTCCTGGTACCACGAAATCGAATACGGCTACGATCCCCAGTTGATCTCCTACAACGGCGTCGGCTTCAGCTACCGCAAGAACTACTGGGAAGTCCAGACCTACGGCAACTTCGACATGCTGAACAACATCTTCAGCACCATCAACCGCATCTACGACATCGTCGACATGGGCTACTACAAGATGGCCGACGGAACCACGATCGACCTGCGCAAGCCCGAGTCCATCGAGTACATCGGCAACCTGATGCAAGGCAACATCGACGCCTTCGACAAGTACTTCTTCACCTACTGGTACATGCTCTCGCACATGTACTTCGCCGACGTCGACTACAACGACTTCGATGTCTACCCCAACGTGTTCCTCAACTTCGAGACCATGATGCGCGACCCGATGTTCTACATGTTCTACAAGAAGATCGCCGACGTGTTCTACCGCTTCAAGTACCACTTCGCCCCCTACACCCACGAGGAACTCCTCTTCCCAGGAGTCCACTTCACCGACGTCCATGTCGACAAACTGGAGACCTACTTCGACTTCGTGGACTTCGACGTCACCAACTTGTTGAACGACAAGATGGTCTTCCACGACGGCAAATTCGTGTGGGACAAGACCCTGTTGGCCCGCCAGATGCGCCTCAACCACAAGCCATTCCACTTCGACTTCACCATCGAGTCCGACAAGGCCCACAAGGTCGTCGTCCGCACCTTCCTCGGACCCAAGTTCGACGAGTTCGGACGCGTCATTTCCCTGGCCGACAACCGCGAGAACTTCATGGAGATCGACGAGTTCGTGTACAACGTGGTGCCCGGCAAGAACACCTTCAAGCGCGGCTCCGATGAGTTCTACTGGACCGTCAAGGACCGCACCACCTACACCGAACTGTACTACTACACGATGATGGCCTACGACGGCAAGTACGACTTCCCCCTGGACATCAGCGAGCCCCACTGCGGATTCCCAGACCGCCTGATCCTGCCCCGCGGCTGGGTCAACGGCATGCCCATGCAGTTCTTCTTCATGGTGACCCCCTACGTCGCTGACCACGAGCAGTTCTCGACCTACGACTACACCTACTCTTGCGGCATTGGCTCCGGCATGCGCCACATCGACAACTTGCCCTTCGGCTATCCATTCGACCGTGTCATCGACGAATACGACTTCTTCGTTCCCAACATGTTCTTCAAGGACGTCAAGATCTACCACGTCGACACCTTCGAGACCTACTTCGACAAGTACGAGCACTACGGCAAGTTCGACTACACCTTCTTCGGAGACTACTACACCAAGTACTTCAAGCACTAAGGAGTAAATAATTCCCTGGAATGTTACGACTTTGGCGAGGAAATATGTTTTGAACGAGAGCGAATACGAACGAGAACACTGTGATGAGATGGTGATATATTTTGTTATCATCAAGTGTAATGTAGGCTGTAAGTGAATCCAAGCATTATAATAAAAAATCCCAAAAAATAAAGCAATTAATTGCCACGAGCAATTCAAAAACACAAACAATTCTGTATTATTTATTTTTTTCTTGGTTAGAAATCCAATTTAATTTATCGATCATCGCTGAACACTTATCCGTTCAATATATCAGGAGCTCAGAATCGATAGAAACATATTAATAATATAATTTAGAGCAGCGTGGTCCAAATGGGAGTGAAAGAGATGAGTAAAGTGGAGAGATTGACCAACTTCACCGTTTCTACAGGGTTGCCGCGCTGTAATTTTGGAGCAAAGTGGAGGGAAAAATTAAGTGAAGAAGAACTGATTTGATGAAAGGTCCAAATATCCATAATAAGTCCAACAAAAATGTAATAATTAATTTGTATAAATTTAATAAATAATTTCATAAAATGATTCACATGGAAATTGACAAAAATCTGACTGTAGCAAAGTGAAGTGTTTTTCTTAAAAAATTAGGAGGCATCCCTGGTTGACTCCACTCTCTCTAATGATCAGACAGAGCTGTCAACACTCCTCAACTATAGCTCTTCGTAAATCGATTTACATGGAATGCAGAGGGCGGCATCCCTGCAATTGAGCTCTGATTGGAAGGAAGATGCAGAGAGTAGTCATTGTCATAGAGAAACTAAAACTCACTAGTGAGCTGCGCTCACAAAAGGAAGAGAGCTGCAAAATTTCTCTTGGGATATGCACCTCCTATACAATTATGATCGCCTAGTTTCGCATTGGGAATTTGTTTTGGTATTTGAGAATTATGAATTTCACGAAAGACATTTTTTTCTGTCGTCGTTCCTGCTAATTTAATTTCATTTGGATATATTTTAATAGCGCTAAATTTAATAGCACAAATCATCCCATTCAAAATCAACAAAGATCATGGGTTTATACAAATTCCTAATGATATTCCCGAAATTTTAATATGATGCATTTCAAAACTATCATTATTATAAATAAATAAGCATGACATCATGTGCAAATATGTTTCAGATTTTATATTTATATTGGGTCATTCAAAATCAATAAAAATATGTCGCTATATTAAAATGAACCAAATTATTTCTTTTTTTGGATAATTTTTCAGAAAAAACTTTCTACAAGTAGTTTCTTTTGAGGCACATTGGGTCTACTATTATTATTATTATTATTATTATTAATTTTTGTTAATTTCAATTAAAATTGAAACTAACTAATAAAGCACTAGCTACCGGCCTTCAAATATAAATTGTTTTCTTGTTATGAATTTTTATACTCCTTTTGAATATTATAGAATTTATGAAGTTTTCGATTTATTATAGAAATTAATTAATTTTTATGGAAATTATGTATTTTTATGAATAATTTTATGGATTATGAATTTTTTGAATATTTTGAACTGCGATGGATATTATGAATTTCTTCTATTAAAATATTGAATTTCTATGAATTTTGAATTTTTATAACGGTATTCCTATGAAAATTTTGAATTTTTATTAAAATCTCTGAGTTCTATGAAAATCTTGAATTACAAAGGGATTTATGAATTTTAATGAATATAATGAATTTTTTTTTTCATACGCGGTAATGAAGCAACTCTACTAATGCATAGAACTAATAAATTTCAAAATAGTAAATAATTGTTGCGACTTTTGTATAGTCTCTTAGCAACAGCTTCCGACCTCTCTACTCCTGACCAAATCATCAATCATCGTCATCATTTTAACCTTGATCTTGAATTTTCAATAAATATTTGTGTGACATAAACTTGACCTTTCATTATCAAATGAGCTTTATGCGCCTTTATGCACATAGTTCTTATCGCCATGAACACCAAACTCATAAAATATGCTCAGGTGACACCAAATAATCATTTAATGCACAAGAGCATATCAAATGTGCATGGCCAAACAGATAAGAATCCATTATAAAAACCCACCGATGATCAAGGAAAGTCAGCAGTCTTTAGGTATTGGAGCACAGCGTCTGATCCGGAGCAATAATCGAAATGAAATTAGCACTTGTTCTTCTGGCTTGCGTGGGCCTGGTGGCTGCGGCCAGCTTCCACACCACCAATGAGGTGAAAATCGCGGACAAGCACTTCCTCGAGAAGCAGAAGTTCCTGTTCGAGATCGTCTACCGCGTCGAGGACCCCCTGATGTTCGAGGAATGGATCAAGTACGGAGACAAATTCATCGTTGACAAGACCCACTACACCGTAAGTCACGAAGACTCCAAGAAAAGGAATATGTCCAGGAAATTAATCCCAACATTTCTGTCCTCAGCACTTCGACTTCTACATGGAGAAGTTCTACGAGTCCTACAAGATGGGAGCCCTCCTGCCCAAGGGTGAGTTCTTCGGCGCCCTCGTCAAGACCCACCACAAGCAGGCGTTCGGCCTCTTCAACTTCTTCTACTACGCCAAGGACTTTGAGACCTTCATGCACAACGTCTGCTGGGCGCGTATGCACGTCAACGAGGGCATGTTCGTCTACGCCCTCACCTTGGCCGTCATCCACCGCGACGACTTCCAGGGCTTGATCCTCCCCTCGATCTACGAGATCTTCCCACAGTACTTCTTCAACAGCAAGTTCGTGTACGAGGCCGAGAAATTCGACTTCGACGTGTGGAGCAAGTACGTGATGTACGAGAAGGAGTTCTACGATGTCTACTACAAGGACAACAAGTACTTCAGCGACAACTACTTCTACATGAAGGACTGGAAGATGTGGCAGTGGTGGAAACTGATGGGTCTCGGCGAACACTGGTACTCCGAGGACAAGTTCATGCTCCGCGAGAACATCTACGAGTTCAACCAGGACTCCAAGTGGCTCTCCATGATGAAGGACGTCAAGATGTTCTACATGCCAGTGGACTACACCCGCGATATCAACTTCTTCAACGAGGAGACCACCATGTCCTACTTCACCGAGGACTTGGGCTGGAACGCCTACTTCTACTACTTCAACATGGACTACGCCTTCTTCTTGGACGGCAAGACCTTCGGCCTGAACAAGGATCGTCGTGGTGAATACTTCTTCTTCACCATCCAGCAGCTCTTGTCTCGTTACTACATGGAGCGCCTGTCCCATGGCTTCGGCGACATCCCCGAGTTCTCCTGGTACCACGAAATCGAATACGGCTACGATCCCCAGTTGATCTCCTACAACGGCGTCGGCTTCAGCTACCGCAAGAACTACTGGGAAGTCCAGACCTACGGCAACTTCGACATGCTGAACAACATCTTCAGCACCATCAACCGCATCTACGACATCGTCGACATGGGCTACTACAAGATGGCCGACGGAACCACGATCGACCTGCGCAAGCCCGAGTCCATCGAGTACATCGGCAACCTGATGCAAGGCAACATCGACGCCTTCGACAAGTACTTCTTCACCTACTGGTACATGCTCTCGCACATGTACTTCGCCGACGTCGACTACAACGACTTCGATGTCTACCCCAACGTGTTCCTCAACTTCGAGACCATGATGCGCGACCCGATGTTCTACATGTTCTACAAGAAGATCGCCGACGTGTTCTACCGCTTCAAGTACCACTTCGCCCCCTACACCCACGAGGAACTCCTCTTCCCAGGAGTCCACTTCACCGACGTCCATGTCGACAAACTGGAGACCTACTTCGACTTCGTGGACTTCGACGTCACCAACTTGTTGAACGACAAGATGGTCTTCCACGACGGCAAATTCGTGTGGGACAAGACCCTGTTGGCCCGCCAGATGCGCCTCAACCACAAGCCATTCCACTTCGACTTCACCATCGAGTCCGACAAGGCCCACAAGGTCGTCGTCCGCACCTTCCTCGGACCCAAGTTCGACGAGTTCGGACGCGTCATTTCCCTGGCCGACAACCGCGAGAACTTCATGGAGATCGACGAGTTCGTGTACAACGTGGTGCCCGGCAAGAACACCTTCAAGCGCGGCTCCGATGAGTTCTACTGGACCGTCAAGGACCGCACCACCTACACCGAACTGTACTACTACACGATGATGGCCTACGACGGCAAGTACGACTTCCCCCTGGACATCAGCGAGCCCCACTGCGGATTCCCAGACCGCCTGATCCTGCCCCGCGGCTGGGTCAACGGCATGCCCATGCAGTTCTTCTTCATGGTGACCCCCTACGTCGCTGACCACGAGCAGTTCTCGACCTACGACTACACCTACTCTTGCGGCATTGGCTCCGGCATGCGCCACATCGACAACTTGCCCTTCGGCTATCCATTCGACCGTGTCATCGACGAATACGACTTCTTCGTTCCCAACATGTTCTTCAAGGACGTCAAGATCTACCACGTCGACACCTTCGAGACCTACTTCGACAAGTACGAGCACTACGGCAAGTTCGATTATTCCTTCTATAACAACTACTACACCAAGTTCTTTAAGAACTAAATCTGTCCCAGATGAGGAGCAGATCTTAAATGGACGAGCATTAATACACACAAGATCCCTACGATGAGGTGGTTAGGATATCTGGTGTTTCTTTTTTTATAGATATTAAGAATGAATGTAATTAAACCCAAAAAAAAAAATAAAATATATATATCAATGATGTATCAATTGAAAAAAAATAGTTTTTTTTAATAAAGAATATATAAAATTGTTTATTTATCTATATAATGGTATGTACAATGTACATAAATATATATTTACAAAGGATCCCTAAATTAATAATATTTACAACTCAAACGCTTCGTTTACTCTGGGAATTTTCTGTTTTTTCTTCTCGCCGATATCGCCGGCCTCCTGCATTGTCGTGGGAAGGACGACGTTTGTTGTCTCTGGAAAGAAGAGCGCAAGACAACCGCTTATGATCGCAGATATTGAGAAAAGTAGGGCTGGAGCGTGCACGTAATACTTGGCCTATAATATAAATGTGGTAAGAATAATGTGTATGGATTATACGTTGATATTAACTCACCAACAATGGGGTCTGAGGAGCTATCATCGACCCGAAACGTCCGACCATCGAGCAGAACGAGAGCAGACTGTTGCGGAGATTAGTTGGAAAGATCTCCGAGGTGAAGAAGCAAACCACCTGAAAGCTGGATGTAATGGCAAGCTTTCCGATCAGGAATAGAACGAGTTGCAAGATTTGTTGATCTATAAAGAAATTTGTAGAGTTTATGATATCATCCAATATAGTGTTCTCTGTCATAATACAACATACCAGCTCCCGCGAATATTGTGCCCAAAAGGCATAAACCACAGGTCAACATCAGAACGAAAAGTGAATACCGTCGACCGATGCGATCCATGATGAGGAAGGGTAACAAAAACCCCGGTATCTCGACGAGAGCAACAAATATGAAGTTGTTGTACTTGTTGCCATCTAACAGCACCGAGTTCAGACTCAAGCCAAAGTAGACCATGACATTGACGATCCAACAGAAGGAGCAATTGACGATGCGCCAGAAGAGTTTCTTGAAGGCCTCTTTGATCGGGAACTTGGACTCGTTGGCCGACTGAAGTTTATCACGATTGGCCAGGACCAATTTGTCCAGTGTGTGTTCGGAGAGTTTGCGTTTGTTGACGATGGCGGCACGTCGCAAAATCGTCGTCGCCTCGTCCTCTTTGCCCTGGCTGAGCAGCCATCGGACGCTCTCGGGCAATATCCAAAAGTAGGCGAAGTGCACGAGAGCTGGAATGTAGAGAACACGCAGGAGCAGACGCCAGTCCTGGGCGTATTTGGCCGCCACCGCAAGCAGGATCTCGCCGACAGCGTAGAAGATCGTGATCAAGCTGCAGGCGATGACACGCCTATTGGGGCCGACCAGCTCGATGCCCACAATGAAGCAGGTGGCGAACAGCGTGCTGCAGGCCATGTTGTCCAGGAACTCGAAGACCAGGAAGAAGACGTAATTCGGCGAGAACGAACGAATGATGCCGAAGATGGCGGCCAAGAAGCCCCCTAGGGACAGCGAAAGACTTCGTCCATATCTACAAAAAAAATAAATCGGGATAATTTTAGATTTTCTATAATCGATGATGCAATAACAACATACTTATCAGCAATAAAACCGCCCAATGGAATTCCAAAGAATTGTCCGATATTGTTAACTGTGCCGACCATCGAGAGTTTCCATTCCTCGGAGCAAAAGATCCCAAACTGCAGATCATAGAATACATTTCAATAAAATACAGATAATAAATTGCAATCATTTGATTGGTATTGTCAATTGTAAATGAAATTATCAATTGAAAATTAAATCAATCAATTGTAAATCGAAACAAAGCCATGATAACAGTGCGTTAAATACATTGTAATTGGCCAATAACATTGTCGATCACCGTCGCTCACCTCGTTCGAAATTGTGACTTCCTTATCGCGGAATATGAGATTATCAGTGCTACACTTCTCCGTCGTTTCGTTATCGAAATACTCCGGCAGACAGACGTCCTCCTGCTCCTCGACCGTGGTCCCGTTGTCGGAGAGGGTCGAACTATATCGATGGCATTGGTCCAGCTCATTTCTCGTCGTGGGTATCGTGAACTCGGTCCACGGTTCATTGTATTGACTCGCCTCCGTGTCGCAACCTGGAATGTTACATCTAATCAGACAGACATCAGTGCAATGAACACAAGCTATGATCACTGTCTACTATCACTAAGAGACTCCTCTCTCTGATTCAGTCGAGGCTGAGATTTTTGGGATGATATTTACCTGTGTGTGACGGTGCCCGCTGTAAAGACATAGGTCACCGAAAAGGTCGCATTGAACATCATCGGCACGCAGATCAGCAGGAAGACGATGAATTGAAATTTCCCAAATTGTCCGATCCGTATGAGGATCGAGTCGAGGGTGATTTCATTCTTGTCATCATCGATCGTCGTGACGACTTTCACACTGTTGCTGTTGTCCATCTCCGCGCTCATCGCAATGCTGTAGTAGCAGTAGATCCACTTGGCTTAGTCGAGTTGGGATTTGTCGTCGAAATCGTACTTTGTTCTCATGTCATTCGACATACAAACACTTCCACACCGAGTTATCACGCTAATAATTACATTCGCTCGTCACAAATGTGCCATTAATATATTGGGGGAAATAACGTGTACCAATAGTTTGTGTCCGATTAAAAATAATCATTTCTTTCGCTTTCCATTGACTGAGCAAACTAAGGCCAACGACGATCGACCGCCTTCGACTGGGTTCGGAAATGAACTGTAGACCACCAGCAGTTGTTGGCGGCATCGACGGACAATGTTCGTCTACCGATCTCTCAGCCCCCACAACCCCCCCTCATCTCTTTCGCTCTTTGCCCCTGGCCAGATGTTTCGTTGGTGAATGGGCAAGAGTTGTCAGGCAATTGAGAATCATGAGAAGGAGGGGGAGGAGGACGAGGTTTCGACCGTACCGATAACCGTATCTTTAGTATTGTGAATCTTACGAGATTATGCTTATCAAAGATTCTTGTTGTGGTTTCGAATATAAATGATTTTTTGACAATTTCATTAGCCGGCACTCGATTCAAGTATGTAATTAGAATACTCCAGGCATTACCAATCACAACAAAAGTCCATATGGTTTGTACGCTAATGGAGCATTAACACGCGGTCCCTACAGGGTGATTGCCAATCGACTACTGTCGACTGATCTATCGTGGAGCTAGCTTATCTCCTCCCTAAAGCAAACACGTGTTAATACATGTCGCCAACGGTATCTTTATAATCGTTTATGAGTTGAGTGTTAAGCTCTGATACAAAGTGCTACAGTGATTTCTCTCCATCAGATTAACATAAATCTTTTATTTCGAAATATGTATTAATAAAAAAAATCAAAAAATATTATTTAAATATTCAGACGAAAGAGGAATTTCTCTCCACCTTCTACTGTGTAAACTCGTGCAATGCATTTCTCAAATCCGAATGAAATAAAACACAAGGAGTTGTTTTTTTTTGTTATACCTAAACACGTATTTTTATTAACACATTTCCTTTTGTTTATAATTTGGTTTTTCTCAATTTGTTTTTGTCTCTCTTTACCATCGTCCGTGAACAATTCTCTCTCATTCGTTCTTTTGCGAGCTGCAACGGATTTTGCAATACAGTGGATCAAATAATGAGATTTCTTTGCAAAAACTTGAAATTGTGTGTTTGGCTTAGATTCAATTGCTGTTGTATAATTGTTGCTGTAGTATTTTATCAGAAACGAACACATACACATCTAGACCTAAAATATGCATGTGTATGTGAAACGGCAAGTGTGTATGTGTAAGGTAATGTAAATATAATTAATATAGCGGCTAATTAATCCAATAATTCAATAATAATAATAATTGTAATAGTAATAAATATTATATTATTTTGCTTATAATCATATGTAAACATGAATTATTGTACTTATTTCTTAAAATATAACGTATTTCCTTTTTTTATTAAATGACAAATATTATTTCAAAAAATTCTCCTTTTGTGATATTTTTTTCGAGTTTTTCTTTTACCTCTTTACTGTGTGTAAACAATGAAAACAATTTGTTGCAATATGTTCTATTCATTCAATACAATAGATATATGTATGTAAGGATGTATATATATATTGTGTATATAAATAAAATATTTTGGATTATGCACTTCAATTGAGAACATGTAAATATATATATATAATTTTCTTAAATGTAAGCTTAAGATTTCCCACTCGATCCCGATCTGTCATTAATCGACTAATGAACTAAATATAAAATAAATATTTTTTTTGTGTATATGTAAGAGTGTAAATTTGGTTAATGTTAGTATGAATCATATGTATGTATTATTATTGATTGCTGATTGATTGGTGATATTTGTTGGTAGATATATGCATGAGTGAATTTTAAATCCTATATGATTAAGTATTCTCCTACTTTGCTTCCTTTCTCTTTGCCATGTCATGTCATGCCCTTCATCTATGTAGATCTGCTCTGTTTTTGTTTTGTTTCTTTTTTATTTGTTTACTTAATTCAAATAATACTGTACTTTGAATTTTCGTCTACGAAATTTCTACGGATTTAGCCTGTAAATTATTTGTTACCGTGCCATTGTTTATTTCTCTTATTTTTAGTATTCATGAACGTTTGTTTCTGTTTTGTTGATCAGAAAAATCATTGCAACTGCATTCTATTAAAAAGATTTCGTGCAATTCTATTACATTCGCTTTTATGTTCGTCTGCATTTGTTTTTCTCAAATAATACACACTTCTATTTTCTAATATACGTTTGTTTGTCAATCGGTATTTCGTTTTTTTATTGTTGTTTTACTTTGTGATCATAGAAAAAATAAATTAGTTTTACAGTTGGTCTTTAAGAAATGCTGCCGGTGGCGCTTTAAAATCTGAATGAATCTCACGTGTGAAACCTACATGCGTTTTTCGTAAATGGGTTCATAGAAACACTTGTTAATGGCACAGTGGGATCAAATTGGTCAGTTGCACAAATCTAGCTAAATGCGAAGATGAATTCAATATGCAGATCTCTTCGGTTTTATGCCTATGAGCCCACTGCGCAAAGCTCGAAACAGATTTTGATCTAATAGAAGTTTTTCAAGAAATTCATTTAAATTCAGTACCATAATCCGAACTCAAATTTTGTTAATATTTGGCAAAGAATTTATTTTTATAAATTTGTTTTTTTTTTTTATTTTTCAAATCAGATTCATCTATAAAGATGAAAATTTACCCGATTTCTCCAATTAGTATTAATAAAATCGAATTGAAACTTGGCACATAACAATAAAAAGTCTTCGTCTTCAAAAAACTACTCTTTGTTCTGAATTTATTAACTATTATATTAATTCTTCTGTGTGTGTGAAATATTGTTTTGTATATTCCGTTTTCATTAATTTTAAAATAGTTTTATAGTTTTTTTTAGACTGTTAATATTAGTTAATACATGTTTGTTCAAGCTCTAGTTGTATGATTGCCTTGCATTTCTTTAAAGTACGTCATCTAATTTTTTAATATATTTTGTTTTATTTTTCTCTTTATTTTTTATTTAATTATTTCCACATGGTCATATTTAATTCTTGATTTTTGAAAAAATCTTTGCGATAATTATTTTTTTTTTCAAACATAATTTTCTCTACTTTTAATCAGTTATTATAAAAAGAAAGTCTTTTTTCCAAAAAATATATCGAGTCAAAAAATTAATTGAATAAATATTTTAATTTATTAATTTTCCAGTTTATGGATGATGAATATGAGGTTTTTAATAAGAATGCTATGCAAATATAAATATTAAAGTTTGTCGGTGCAAAATATTATTTAAAAAATGTATTTTACTTGTTGCAAATAGATAATCGTATATTTAGTAAATGCTTGAAATTGCGTGTGAATTGTATAAATATTTTCTGTGTTCTGTAGGCTCGTGTGCTCTTGGAAATCAACATCCTTCATTCGCTTTCCCACAGTTTGACCGTTTCCATTCTTACTAAACCCATGAGAAATTATCTCTCTAACTATCGGTGATAAATTAATATCAGAATTGACTCTTTTGCTCACTTAAGCCACCGTATGAAAACTTTTGTCGTACACTGTGACTTCTGTAATCTTCGGGAAAATATAATCTCTGTTTAGATTTTCGAATAACGATTCCAATGAAAAATTCAATTCAATTCGAACTTTCCTATATCCCCATCAATCCCCAACAGAATATTGATATTAAATCCGATGTCTGGTAAATAATATTGAAGAAATAAAACGAAAGAAAACAAATTTTGATAATTTGAATTTAATAAAACCGCGTTCATTTTTATTGAATCCAACAAATAAAACGTCATTACATAATTATATTCTATATACTATATATATATATAAATATATGCAATAAATTTAATCAAGTATTAAAATTTATTATTGATTTCATTATAATTATAAATATGTATGTATATATCGTACTAAACATATATAAAATGACAATTAGATAAGTGTTTATTTTTTTCAGCAAATTACACAAAACAATAATGAAAATTGTGTTACTTAAAATATGATTAAATTAAACCAAAACAACAAAAAGTAGATTTTTCTTAAAATAATTTAATTAATTAATACTAATCTGATTACAAAACCGTGTGGCTAAATATAATTTAAGAGCACATTTTAATTGAATTGAAAAGGGAAATATATATAGAAAAAATCTAAGATAAATTATTTAAAAAATCGTTAAAACAGATAAATTTCAACCTCTCTCTCAATTCTGTGATCCTTTTTATTCCACAACAGGACTTCTGTGTACAGAAGAAGACTTGAACGTAAAAACCGAAACAGTCAAACTATGTGAAACTATCGACTAAAGTGTTGACTAAATTTACTTCATATTTGCTGCAATAATTTTTATTATTTTTCTTGTTTGTTCTACAGCGAACTGCATGCTTTATTTCAAAAGAATTCTCTAATGTGAATAATAATGCGTTTCAATAATTAAATGGTTATATTTTTGCAAATATTTCATTTATATGATTTTTAGTTCTTTTGCTTTGGCACAAAATTATCTACTACAGTTGATTTTCTTGTTTTTGTTTTGTTTCAAATATCTTAACTTTAGGTGTATGCATTGAATTGCTTTTCATAAAACCAATGAGTAATCAATAAAATACAGTCTCAAAAACTATAATCAAACACTCACTTAATCTCGAATATTTTGAAATATATCGAACTTTATATCATGATTTTGTCTATGTTACTTTTTCATGTTGTTGTTGTTGTTATTATATGTTTTTTGTACATTTCATCAATCATAATAAATTGTTAAGCTCATTGCAGACACAAACAAAACGGTTTGTTTTCGTGAAATTCATAAAGTAGAAGAATAATCTAAATAATTTCCTAATAACGAAAATTCTACATTTTCAATTGATTTATTCGTTTCTAATTCAAATATTGCTCGCTTTAGTTCTAACATCAACAAATACACAACTTTGTGATTTTTTGTTTTATTTTACGATATTATTTTGAAATCATGTTTTTCATTCATATTTCTTTTTTTGTTCATGTGAAATTCGAGAAATTCCTCTGTGTTGATCCCAATATGATTATTTTCTTAAATATCTGATCTGAAGAGATCGCCAAACCGGATCTGAAGATCTGGATTTGTATACTTTCTGAGACTTTTGAAGGTGGGCAAACCAACCATTTCAGCAAAGTAGGAAAAACATCGAAAACCACTTTGAATATAATGAAAAACTTTTAAAATATTATTACCGGGAGCTTTAGATGATTTCCACATACATTTTTTTTCATGTATATCCACATTTCACATATCGTTCTCTTCTCTTGATCTATTAAATTGCAGTTATTGTTATTATTCTAAGATTTTGCATTAACGTATTATTTTTGCATATTTTTTTTATATTCAGTTAAATTCTTATATTTTAAATATAAGTTGATCCCAATTGTTCAGTTTTTCATATATTTCATATATATATATTTAATGTGTGTATATATATATTATCATTCTCATTATTGCAATTGATTGCAGATGTTTCTTTCATGTTTCTACTATTTTTATTCATCAATTTTTTTATTTTATTTATGTTTTTTTCTCCTATTCATCGTGCTAGCGTTTTCTTGCTTTTCATTTAAATTCAAAATACGTGTATTTTCTTATATTTTTCTTTTTTTTTTGTTTATGTAAATTTACAACTAATTTAGATTTCAATATGTTGTTTTTTTTTATATTTATTTACAAACAATATTGTCTTTTTTACCATTTTACTTGTGTAAATAAATTGTTTGTTTTTGTGATTTGTTCTTTTGTGTTTCACTATTTGTAGTTTTAAATTCTTTAAATAATTTGAATTTGAGTAAATGTGATTATTCTTTCTGTTCACGTAGAAACCATAACTATTCGAAATATTTCGTGTGTTATTTCATTAATTCATGTATGTATTAATTTATGTATGTATGTTGTATTGACTGACTTTGACGATGTTTCTCTTCTTGGTGTTGAAGTTTACACTTAATTAAAAATTACACGAAAATGCATTGATTACGCAAAAAATAAGAGATAAAAATTATAAAATTTAAAGATGAGAATTTTTCACATTCATAATTTTGAAGCGAAGGAAATATCGGAAGGATGGAAAATTGGGGAAAATAGAAAATTCGGTCAAATGCATTTCCGTTGAATTCTGTAAGCATTTAACGAGGGAAGCCGCCGTTGTTGTTGCTGGTCTCAAGTATTCATTTATTTCGTTAACAAATAATGACAGTTTCTCCTCTTCTATTTGTTAAACAATAGTTTTACCCGTTTGCAAGTTGCCTCATTGTTAACAAGTTTTAACACCGCAAAGTTCGGTTTTTTCTTTTTTTTACTCAAATGTGTTTGGTTTTCTTATATGTATGCCTATTATTTTTCGTCCTTTTTACTTATGTCCTACAACTATTTAAATATGCATGAATATTTTTTACCTTTCATTTCCTTTTTTTGGTTTTTCTTTGTTGGATTATAAATAAGAATATCTAAAATACCTTATATGTTTTTTTGTTTGTTTTTAACGCCTTATCTTGTGTCTCGTTTTTTTTATTCTGTTTTTATATATTTAAATTTCACGTGATGAACAATACATTGATATATAGTACAATATAATTGTAGGCAATACAATAAGAAGTGTTGGTTTTCATTTTCAGAATTTTCTGTTTACACTTAGAAAAACGTGTTCATTTTGTGTTTCTATGATTTTTGTGTAAATTTTCAATAATCAATTTGTTTTTATATTCATATATATTTTAATGGTTTAGAAGAGCACGAGACATCATCTATCTGTCCATGCATGTGTATAAGTTGTATGGATTTTCTTTTTGTATATATATATATTCTTGCATGTAGTTGTGTGAGTTCGTCCCATTTACTCCTTGTGGGTTCGCTCGACTCCTCGTTGGAAAAAAGAGATCGACTACATGTGACTACTTTTAATACATCGGTGTATTGTTATTGGATTTAAATACGTTTTTTGGATTTAAATACGGTTTTTTTTCTCAATTTCTATACAGTGTTTTTTTTTAATGTCTTTATCTACAACAGAGATTCGGGCCTCTTCTTGCCTCGGTATTGGCTCTTGGTGTCTCTAGGCGTTTGGTTGTCTACAAAGGTCGAGGTGAGGTTCGTTTCGGGAGATTGAAAAAGTCGTCGGAAATTCGAGGAAATGTTTCTTTTTCTTTGTAAGAGAGTTTATGCATATATTTTTGAAATACACAAGGGAATGATTCGACTCGAAGGATTGAGAGATTGACCCCAGTTTTGTATGGCACATGGGGATGATTCCTTCTGGCCGTCGAACAGCTGGGAAATTCAATGTGTGGGACTCAAGTTCAAGAAGCGAAAGTAAGGTTGGCCAAAATAGACTGACATGGCTCAAATGGCGTGAGTGGTTTTTCCTTTTCATTTGAAAGCGAATCGAAAGTGAATGCGTGTTTTGTTGTTTTTTTTTTGCGATGTCATTTGGCAACTAAATAGAAGGGTTCTTCAAGATGTTCTTGTTGTTGTTGGAAATTATTTATAATTAAGGCACCATTACAATTGCTTTCTTTACACGTACTTTTTGTTGTGTTTGTTGTTCTTCAAATTTACACTTATCAACAATATAAGAAAACGAAATTTGAATAAGGAAACAATTCGAAATTGCATTTAATTTAATATATATAAAAAAATTTAACTATATTCATGTTTAGTTTCTTCTCTTCTAATGTCCTTTTTGCTTTTTTCTCTTTTTGTATATGTTTTTTTTGCTTTGAATAATTTTTAGCTACATTTTTGGAAAATGATCGCGTGCAAAAAAATTCAAATCATCATTTCATTTGAAGTTGTTGTTGTTGCTAGACATGAAGAAATGTGAAAAAAGCCAAAACTCCCTTTTTACTCCTCGCGTTCTTCAAATAGGCATTTGTCTTAAATATGTATCATTTTGCGTTTGTCTCCGTGTCGTCGTCGTCGTGTTGTTGTTGTAGGCTATTGTTGTAATTTCTCCTATAAAATTCGGCTATTTCAGTTGCTTCTGTGTCTGTGTCTCTGTGAGTGTGTGTGTGAGTGTCAATTTCATCATTATGTTTCATTTAGTTCTATTTATTAGATAGTTGTATATATAATTGCTTTAATCTATAATTATTTTCTTTGTTTTCTGTATTCATTGCTGTTTTTTTTCTAACGACATTTATTAATAAATTTAAATAGTCAATAAAATTACAAATACACAGTTTAAAATGATTGCTTTTATTTGTTTTTGTTTATTTGTTCCTTATCGCGAAATTATTCACCATTAAATCACTTTGTTATTTTAATTCTAATCTACATCATCGCCTTCGATCTTCTAGTAACTAATCTCATCCTGCTTTTTCTACTCCTCCCTCATCTTAGCTACTTCTACGATTTCTACGCCTGTTTTATTTTTAATTAAATATTTATTTAAGGTAAATATTGTTACATTTACTTAATATGTTTGTTTATTTTTAAAATTAAATTTAAACGGTTTTCCTGTATTCGAGTCGCAGTTTGTATTCTTCACTTCGTTCACTTGCTATTATTTTATTACACTCTTATGATTTATGACAACAACTATCGAATTAGAAGAAGCGGAAACGGAAGTTGAAAACTATGTATGTAGTGAATTCCATTGAGGAAAGAGAATGTGTGTGTTCTCCACGAAGAAAAGTGCTTTTAATTCGAAAATGTTCTCATCATCATCAGTATTTATTATTTTCTGTATATTTTCATTTCATTAGTGTTTTGTGTGCCAGTTTTTTGTTTGACTAATATTTTGTAATTTTCACTATTATTATGTACTATTATTTATTTCAACAATTACACAAATATTTAAAGCGTTAAACTGACATTTATGTTGAATTCGGGGTTTCCTTCCTTTGTTGTATACTCTCATTTTATGTTTACTTTAAGCTTAAGTAATTTTTCATTTTTTTTTATCAAATACTTAATATTTTCTTAATGATTTTCAATTCCATTTGCCAATAATTATATTGTATTGTTATTTATTTTCGTTTTTTCAAAAAAATTGGTTCATTACGCTTCGCACCTTTAAATATGTGGTTTTGGAAAATCTCCAAACGTTTCTCTTGTAGAATATCATAAGTTTTGTTTCTAAAAATCCTGCCCTGGCTCGTGAAATTTCAAAAATAAAAACGATCAAATCAAAGTGTAAAGAAAAAACCCCTGTACACCAAAATCTTTTTTTACACGGTCTTTTTTTGCATGGTTTTCATTAAACACGGTTTGAAGATCAAAAATTTAAAATTCTTTAATTGTTTGTAAATTTTAAATTTTTGATTTTCAAACCGTGTTAAATCAAAATCTTGTAACAAAAATACCGTCTATAAAAATTTCGAGATAATTTGAAAATAAATGGAAAACAAAATAAAAAAATCAGTGTGCTTTTTTTATAGAAAAAAAGTTCATTTTTATTAATTCGTAAATATATGTAATTATAATTTAAACAAATGAAAAAATGATTATTCCATGCGCAGAAAATTTAAATAGTCACTCACTAAAAAATACTTAAACATTAACAAACAGAATTGAAAACAAACGTTGTTTTTTTTTTGGGCTGTGTGTGTGTGTATCTAAAAAAAAACTTAAAAGACTAAAAACGACGACGAACCAAGGGAAGCATTTTCAAAATGTATGTATTTTGCTTTGCTGCTAGGGATGAGTTTAAGATTTGGATATTTAATATTTTTTCTTGTTGTTATAGTTACATAAAAACAGACTTACAGATATGTATGTTTGTATGTATGCATGTATGTATGAATGGGTTTATGAATGTCTTTTATAAGAGTTGTTCTTCTACCTTGCACAAACTTGTCCAAATTGAAGAAATACTCGCCCGTAATGTTGAATGAATGAAATGTACCGATGTAATTTATTTTTATGAAATACGATGAATGCCATTGACTAACTGACGAATATGATGATGAATGATGTGATGACGTATGTATGTGTGTATGTTATTAAGATGCATCATGTATGTCGAGTAGTTTAAACAAGAATCAACTGTTGATTATGTATTATTTCCTTTAGATATGTTGGTGTTTTGTATTTCTTAAAACTTTATTTTCATATGTTTTTCTATTTTCTAGTTTTAGTTTGGGATTTTTGTTTTGTTGCAATTAAAATAAGTTCTGAGATATATTTTATTTGATATGGATTTCATTAACTTGCGAAATTCAAAATTGAATGAATCTTAAGTGCTCGATCAACATAGTTTCAAAATGCTACGCGAATTCTTCTGTGCAAACAACTGTGCCAATAGAGTACTAAATTCTTGCAATAAGAATGCGTGTGAGTGTATATATATGTGTGTGTGTAAGTGTAGGTGTGTGTGTTAGTGTAGGTGTGGGAGTACGTGTGTGTGTATGTGAGAGAGTTTATAAACATTTTTCTAATCACTTAAAAATACATTTTGAAATTCTCTTTGAAATATTTGACACTTTGAGTAAATTTTCAATATATTTTATTGCTTAAAATTTAAGAATTTTATTATTTCATTAAATTGTTTACTTGTTGTTTTCTTTTTTCGCCATTTCTTTTGCTCTTTTAAAATGAATTTAAAAAATGTGTTTTTTAATCTTTTTTTCAGTACAACATTTTTTTATACGCCTCTGTTTCAAGTTTTTGTTTTTTTCATTGAACTGTTTTTAATATTGCTAACAATTATTTCTATATCGTCGATATAATTGCGATAAAAATCGCTATTTGACGAAATCGACGACGAAATAACAATTATTATGATTTTTATGTTTTTTTTTTTTATTGAATATTGTAATATATATTTAAAATTAAATAAAATGCTAAAAACTATGCAAAAATAAGTGAATTAAAATATATAATTAAACATTTTTAAACATATTTTTCATTTAATATAATTTATGCATTTAATTTGTCGTAAATCTAAAAAATTAGAAAATAATAAAAGTCTTTTTCTTCGCATAAGCTTTTTCGGCTTGTGATGTTGTTGTATTTTTTTATTTTTGTTTAATTAATTGTTAAATTAAAAGATTCCGCTTGTTTTTCCTCTTCTTTAGTTAAACTTCTTTTACTTTTTATTTTTCATTTTTTTCATTTGTTGTAAAATTTTGCTAACGTTAATTTTAAAGCTTTGTTTCTCATTCTTTCATTTTTTATTCATGAGTAAAAAAAACGCAATTTCCATTCCGTTTTTCCACACACATATTAGTCTAAAATTTTTAATATTTTTAAATTTGTCTAATTTTCTTACAATTTTCATAAAAAATTTTGTACCAAACGAGGAGAAAATAAATAAGGAAGAAAATATATATCTATATAATAACAAATATAATTAAATAATAATTTATAGAATTAACTTAGAAAATTTCACTTCACAAATATTGAAAACAAAACAGTTATTGTTTTTCAAAATGCATTTCAAATAAAAGCATACAAATCTAATCTATCTATTGGTTGAAGAAAGTATTTTTTTTGAATTCTCGAAATGGTTCACGGAAATGGTTTTTTTTAATGGTTTTAATGGGTTTGCGGCTTAGCGGTTTCATAATAATGTTGTTAATTTTGAAATTGAAAAACAATTGAAAAAAATCATAGATCTTTAAATATATATAAATATTCGATTATTGAAATTAATACAATTTTATTAGGAGGCGCTGGAAATTATATATTGTTTTCTCTTATTAAGTGTATGTATATATAATATTCATTACTTCGATCTGGTCGACTGGTTTTTGCATGTTGTTGTTCTTGTTGTTCTTATTGTTGTTGTTTTTGTAATATTATTATTCTAAATATATTGCTGTTCCATCTTACATGGCGTCCTCTTCACTTCTGTTAACAAACAAAGTCGAACGCCGATGAGAAAGGTTTTGTTTGCGAACAAATTATATAAAATTTGAAATAAAACTCGAGCAAAAGTTGCTGCATTGCTTATTCATCTACTGGTACATCCATCCCATCATCATCTCTCTGTCTCTCTCTTTGTCTTCTCTCCTTCTGCTCCTACCTTCTCCAACCATCTCATCTACACCTTCGGTTTCACACTCATTTAATGAATCGGGGTTTTGACAATTGTATTGGGCGCGATATAATGATATCCGGGAATCTGAAGACCAGCTGTTTCCATTGATATTCTGTAAAAATACGAAAGAGTCGTATTAAGTTTTTGCTTTTCCACAAAGAACGATTAAGAGAATATTTAGATATATATATGGAATATATATTAAAATTAATATGCAAGCAGCAAAGTGTTTATAATTGCAAAACTATATAGTATTTTTTATATATTGTTTTTGTATATTCACTTGCATTTTGCAAATCGTATTTTCTTCAGAAAATTTTTTAAAATACAATCAATACTTTTTTTTATTCAAAACCTAATGAAATCGAAAAGTTTTGTTCAAATAGTAATGATTTTGAATTTTCGAATTTTGAGAAATAAAAAAGTCAACGAAAGATCGTAATATCCGATTGGTTTGTGGCAATGATTAAATGTTGGTAAAAAAAACGGAAACGGAAATCGATGAAAAGAGGAACTTTATTATTGAACAAATTAATAAAAATAAAAAAATTAAATATTTCTACGTGATATTGATCGAAAACCTTTGCAAGAAGCATTTAATTTTTTTTATGAACAGTGGATTTTTTTTATTTATTCCATTTACGCGTGAGAAGGAGTCATCACTAATAGGAAGTGAGAGGAATATGTGGTAAAGGAAACTCCAGAACGAAGAGAAAGTTTAAGTCAAACCCGAGGAAATAGACATTAACATTAGTTTCAATTGATCTCATTAATACAAATCGTAATTAGAGCTTAAATATTTATTGCAAAAGGTTTAAGATGCTCTGTTGTTGTTGTTGTTTGGAAATATGCAATAATGATTATGTAGAAATTGAAAATGAGGAAAGAAAAATCAACAATTATATATAAAAAGGATTAAAGAAAAAATCTTACCGGATTTTTGATCTGGGATAATTTGGGGTGGTTAAGTTTAAAGTTTAAGTTGTAGAGGCTGATGTTTGTTTGGTTGGTTGGTTGGTTGGTTGATTGATTGGATGATAATTGGGTTGTTTGGTTGGTTGGTTGGTGTTTAAGTCCATTGAGATATTGGAGGGTTTTGTGTATGACGGATTATGACGAGGAATTAATTAAGGAAGTTTATTTGTTAACGTTTTGTGGGCTGAAACAATTTTAAGTTTCAAAATTCTAAGCAATTTATATAGACTACATATCCTGTCGAGTCCTTTCTTACACAAATCTGAATCTGTGACCTAAATCAGAAATCTCTGAGAAACATATAAACAATAATAACAGTATTATTATTATATAATACAATTGCAATATATAACTTAAGAATTTAAATTGAATGAAAAACATTTTGGGTTGTTTTTAATAAAGTTTAATAATAATAATATATTTGATGCTTAGACATTATGATCGTATATCAATACAATTATATATATAATAGCTATAAATATTAAATATGTATCGATAAATACAAAGTTTTTTGCTCTTAATTTTTTCCTTTGTAGATGTTTTTTTATTACTGATTTTTACCTTATATAAACTATGAATAAATTTTGTATCAAATTTAAATTTAAAATACTTTTAGCGTTTTCCAAACCAAAAACTTTACAACTTAGATTTTTAATTCTTTTTTCGTACGCAAATCAATACTTCCAATTGTGGGTATAAATCATTAATTAAACTTATTTTTGTAAAAAAAAATAACCAAATGAAAACAATTTCCACTTAAAAAACTAAATAAAAGAAAAGAGAGATTTTCAAACTATGATAATAACAAACGCAAGTAGTATTTTGATATAAAAAAAAATTACAATAATAATATGAAAAACGACTTAGTCATTGTTTCATCGAAAAAAACATTATATTAAAGTTGCCAACATATGGAAATGATAATGAAAAAGAAGAGAACGACGTTTTGCTTATTGTGTGAGCTAATTGGTCCTAAGGGATTTCCTTGATTTGAATTTCGTTTCAATCGATAGAAAAAACACCGAAACCACTTCTTTCAGAAGTTTTCGAACATTACAAATACAAGCACACTAATTAGTTTGTTTCTTTCTTTCTTGTGGTTATTTATTACTAAATGAAATCGTGAGTACTCTCAAGTATTGAAAACCGATGATCATTATGATGATGACGATGAGTAGAATTCTCGAAAATTCTCTGTAAACTGATGGTCATTTTGAGAATGAGTGCTGCAATGGGTCAGATTGCGAATAAGAATAATATTTTGAAATTCCATTCCATTGAGCAGTCTCTTCTCATGTTGTAATTACATTTAGTTGTCATAATTGTTCTTCCTTTTGTGAATGTGTGAAAAGAGCATTGAACATTTTAAGAATTCGTAAGAATTTCACATCTTTTAAAGAAAATATTCCACATTTTATTTCAATGCAATTTTCGCTGTGGTTGTATTTTATATTTTGCATATTGTATTTTTTTTATTTAATTTTTTTTCAAACTTTTATCCCCTAAACTATTTCGTATAATCAAGAATAATACTACTTGTAAAATATTTCGCCAGAATGACTACTACTACTTTTTTTGCTGCAAAGTAGTTTTGTCTTCACTCACTACTATTTCTACTATATATTCTACTCTAATTTAAAATGTTTTCAACTTTTCAACTTATAATTAATTAAAGGAAATACAAATACAAATAATAATTCGAAGAGAATAAGAATAAATGAATGGATTGGATTCTCATTATGTTCTTTCATATCTCGCGTTTTCATACCGAAAACGTTGTAAATCTTAATTCTACTCCCACACGTCAGAGAGAGACGAGCGAAAACTGAACTTTGCTGCCTTTCATTCAATTTATACGGATATACGTACGTACGTTCATGTGTATGTGTTGTGTGTGTGTATGTGTGTTGTTGTGTGAGTGTTGCGTATGTGTGTGTGAGTGTCAATATATTTTATGCAAATATTAATGTATAGATATTGATTATTAGCATCCCCCAAATGTCTTATTTTCCATTTTCGTTTCCGTTTTCTACCGAAACAACAATTAGTAGTCAGAAGGAAAGGAAAACATTTTCTCATATCCACAGACTAGGGATCGAGAGAGAGAAGTTGTCTAATAGGGATTGAACTTGTTGCGTGACTTCTCGTTGTCGACGCCGCTGGCATCGGCGCCGCCGCCGTGATTGCGGAAGCGCGACGATGCATAGTTCTTGGGGCGATGGACGCCGGTCGTCTGAACCGGGGGTCCGCCCAAGTTGGCCAAGCCGCCGAGCAGATCGGTGAGGCCGCCGAGGGCGCTCAGGCTCGAGAGAGCGTTCAGGGCGCCCGGCTTCGAGAGCAACTGGGCGATTGGTATGGCCGAGGCCAAGGAGTTGGCAGCCGCGGAGCTGGCCGAAAGTGGTGCCATGTTGTTGGCCGTGTTTGCAGAATTAAGATTCCCCCCATTGGTCGAGTTACTGTTGCCGTTAGGGTTCGATGCGTTTGTCGCGTTCGAGGAGGACGACGACGATGTTGTTGAATTGTTCGATGCTGTGGAATTGGAACTGTTATTGGTATTGTTGTTGTTGTTGTTAATGGGTGATGTTGATGTTGTGTTGTTGGTGTGATTGATTTGATTGTTTTGTCCGGCGCTGTTGGGATTGTTAGCGTCTTGGAGGTTGGCCTTCTGCAGTTCGATGCTGAAAAGGGATAAGAGAGAAAGAAATAGGAAATAGGATTTGTTTGTTTGGTGATGAGAGAGCAGGTTGTAAGTTTGTTTTGTGTATTTTTTTTTTTTGGTTTTGAAATTTTGAGGAATTGAGTTGATTTTTTTTTTAGAAACTTTATTTCTTTTCATATTTTTTTTTTTTTGTAATTTTGGTTGAGGGTTTTTTAAGGGGTAGGGAATCTATTAGTGGAGTATTTTTGGAGGATCGATTTATTATGTGCGTCATTCGTATGCAATGGAGAGGAAATATACATAGTAGAGTTCGTTTGGCGGTATCGTCTTGAAGAGGTTCGATTAAAAATCGATTCAGAAGTCGGTAAAAATTATAACTTTTTGACCGTTAAAGGAATGTTTTGTCTTCTGTCCATTGTCGTGTATATTTTTCTGCCATTGCATAGCGAAGTAGGGATGATATCAAGGTAAGAAGGTTTCATCAATTGTACGCTGTGATCTTCTTCTTCATCATCTCTTCCTGGTTCCAATTTCCGTTCGACAGTGCTCTTCCTCACTTAAACGTAGAACTGAATGAATGAAATGTTTGATAATCTTAACAACAGATTTCTCAGTTTCTCCTACATATTGATAGATAGTAGTAGTATATTTAAGCTATAAATTGCACAATTCAAAAAGACTTAAAGTAAATTGTATTTGTATTTGGCTATTACTATTAAACTATTGAGTTATGGATTTTGGAGGGAGTTTTTTTTTGGAAGAGGAAGTACATGTTATTGCACTGTGGGATTTGTGGGAATATGTTCTCAATTGGAGATCATGAGAATTCGGGGTCAGGGGGTCGGTTGCAGAGGGGTTGGAGGGTTGATTGATTTTTTCTTTCACATCTCTTTCATTTTCGCTATGATTTACAGTATTTTTCAATATCATCTTTATTACAAGTTAAAGTTAAACTAAATGCTGAAGCTTGGGTTTTCGATTTATTGATTGATTGGGTGGTTGGGGGTTATTTTTTTTTTTTAAAAAGAATCCTAGGTTTCAGGTGTCTGTTGACTGGTATCGATAACGAGATAACTATATATCGATATTGGTATCGGTGGTGATGCATCGAGGACACAAACTAATCGAGAAGCAAAAACGATCAACTAAAGATTGTAGAAAACAAAAATATGGTCGACTTTCGGTGGTGGTGAGGGCTTGAATCAAATCAAATGAGAGAGAGGGGCAGAGAGAGAGAGGGGGGATAACTAAAGAAACGATCGGGTAAAATCGGATTTTTATAAATTCGAAATGAAACTGAAACTGGTGCCTGAAAGATGTCTGAGTTGGTGGATGGTGAATGTCGCACAATCATCAGACCTTCGTCCTGATGCCAGACAAAAGAAAATATAATAAATCCTATTTTTTTGCAATGATTTCAAACTCAAGTGTGGAAATTAAATTGTAGATGCATATTTTTGTGTAAATCTATTTAGACATATCATTGTATGTTGGTCAAAAAAAAAAAAAGACCTGTTACCACAGCCAAGACCAACGAAAAAAAAAAGTACAACTCGCGTCAATTAACAATTCAATTCGACAAAATGGCATTTTCGATGTTTCGATATGATTTTTCGTACACAAATTCCTTTGAACATTCTTCAAATACATAAAATACATCTCGACACAAAATATATAAAAACACATACAGAGGTATGTATGTATATGTTGAGCTGTTGTACACATCTACATACAAAGCTGTTGTCTGTCACATGATTGAGTTGAACGAGAGAAAGAAAGAGAAACTGATTGGACTCACCTCATGTTGATTAAGTACTGGGCGAGTGCGACCGAATCGGGGTTGCCACTGATGGTGATGGTGCGATCAGTGTTGCCGCCCTCGCGCTCCTCGCAATTCGAGATGCGAATCATGGCGCCGGAGATCTGTCGGATTTCGGCGATTTTGGTGCCGCCCTTGCCGATGATGCAGCCGATCAAATCGTTGGAGACCGTCATCTCGTGCTGTTGCTGTTGAGTACGATTGGCGTTGGCTGTACGCAATTGGGAACCGGCCAAAGCAGCTAATGCTGCTTGGAGGGGGAGAATGGAGTGAAAGGCATCAAGTTAATTAAGAACATCTAAACGTGGTTTGGGGGGAGAATGTTCCAAACGGAATCGTAGAACGTCTAGGTTCACATTTGTCAAGTTGTACAATTGTCAAGTTTCACAATTGTTAAGTTGACAATGATTGATGCTGTGAACCTTTGACGTTTGGTGGTTATACGAAGGATATGTTAACTCACCTGTTGGATTGAGGCCACCTTGATTGGCCGGAGACATTCCAGCCAGGCCCAATGCGGCCAAACTAGCCAAGGGGTTCTTGGCAACCTGCTCGGGGTTCCACACATAAAAAGAAGAATAGTTTATTAGTTAAAATGATTTGTCTCCAACAATGACCTTTCGGAATAAATATATATATGTATATGCTGTATGTTCAAAACATCATTATTATTATAATGATAATCATAATCTAGTCAAAAATTCTCTCTTAGTATTAGAGTAATGTTAGTAGTAATCAAAAGAGAAACGAAGAAAAATACATTAAGAAAAACAAAACATGTAGTATTAGAAATTGGAAAACATTTACAAAAATTTTACAATCAAATAAAACGCAATTAATTCAATTTATTTATCCATATTCAAAAACTATATAATATTCATGTTATTCATCAATTGTACTTTGTATATATGGGTGTGTAAGTGACTGTGTGTGTGTGTGGGCGGGTGTGACTCGAGTGTCTTCGTGTGAGTGATGGCGTGAGGATGTGGGTCAAGAGAGCTGAGCTAAAAAGAATATTGAGCTCGGCTGAAGCATGTAGTGTTCTTGGCTAGAAAACATGGGGTTGACGGATTTGGGAAGCGGATCGGAGTTCGGAGAGTTCGAGTTTACAAACACGATATTGGAGACTTTTTTTTTGAGTCACATTGGAGAGACACACGACGATGGAACGAACGAATGAACGAACAAAAGAATGAAAGAGATGATGCACCAATGACCTACAGCAATTGATCTCTCTTTTGCAATAACAACTAGAAATTCGAAAATTTCGACTACTACGTGCATGTGTAGGAAAAGGAAACAAGGCGGGATGGGGGGGGTGGTGGGAGGAAAACACAATATGTTTCAGGTGTTTTTGGTTTGGTATATTCCATGTAGCCAACAACGGTGTGTATTCGTGTGTATGTGTATGTGTCAATGTGTGTGTGTATAGTGATTGTAAAATAATAAGAAAAGAACAATAACTTTCAAAAGCCAAACAAAAAAGATATTAATATCGAAAGCATGCAGCAACACCATTCAATTACAACAACATCTTGATGAGCCCTCCGGCCACATCGAAGAGCACACAAATGGTAGAAGAAGAAGAGTAGGAAAGAAAAACCCAAGGACACAGATTGCAATATACACACACTTGAGGACGAAAATCTAGGTAGGTAGGTAGGTCGGGTTGGTAGATAAGAAGAAACACTTATGAGCAACTAGATATGGTAGATAAGAGCGAGTGGAAGGGGCGTCAGTCAGCCAACCTGAGTCTGAAGGCGACAATTCAACAATTGAGGAGTGCATTCCAGACTTGGGGGCCAAAAAAAACACACACTACGTTTGGATAGAACGAACAACTAACTAACTGGAGGGGGCGGGGGCGGGGGCGTGGAAGTAGAACGTAAGAAACACATGCTTATACACAATTTTGAAATAAATACTCAATGAATAGTACCTCAAGACAAACTTCAGGTGGTGTTATTTATATATAGGGGGAGGGGATATATAAATTTATATATATATATTGATTTATGTATAACTTGGGGGGTATATAAAGAGAACGTTTCTACAAGGTAAGGGGGAGGAGCAGGCATCGATTAATGCAACCAACTAAATACAAGGTCCAATCACTAGTGTGAGAACGAAGTGGGTGGGAACGTATGAAAACAACACATGTTAAGAAATTCCAACTTTTACACCAAAAAATATTCGATTATATGGAGTTATATATATATAGGGGAATCGGGGGGGTGGTGGTATGACGGTAGTAGTAGTAGAATAAAGGGGGCGGGGCATGGGGTGCTAGCAGGGTTGGATGGAGAAATAGATAGTTGTGGGGCGGGCGGGTTTAGACCATTGTCAACAAAAACCATTTGCAAAAATTAACGCTTCAACAAAACTCACATCGGGCATTTGCTGTAGGTGATGGTGTGTTGGTACCGCTCCGGGCAAATGTGCCCCCTTTAATAGAGGATCCGTCAAACCTGAAATGCCTGCATGTAGACCACCGGCCAACGCGAGTGGAAACACTGGACAGGTCTATATGTGTGCATATATATATATAGTTTACATCCATATATATTTAAATATATATATGTTTATAGTTTTGGATTGTGGTGGTATTGGTGGTGGTGGTTGTTGGTGGTAGTAGTAGTAGTAATATATGACAGCAATGACAGGAAGTTCAAGTTGTTGTTGATGTTGTAGAATTCATAATATTGTAGTAGTAGTAGTAGTAGTAGTTGTTGTTGTTGTTGTTGTTGTTGTTGTTGTAGTAGATCACAAAAACAAAACAAAAAACGGCAAAATAAACAAAAGCAGTGTATGTAGAGTTGTTCAAAGAGAGAAGAAGAGCATCATGTCGTACGAGCGAGAGAGAGAGAGCAAAGAAAAGGTAAAACGAAATATGGTTAATATGTATTTCTGTATTCGAAAACAAACGGTAAGGTGAACGAAAAAACAAAGGAAAACTATAAACTAAGATGTTTATATTGGAGCACAAAATAAAAAAAAACCCAATGATGAAGAGATTTTACGTTTAATTCAAACACAAGTATACTCAAAGTGACGGAGGGATAATTAGATTAGATTCTGAAGGATATATGAGAGGAACACGATCTGGGGATATATAATTTGTACACTATTTCAGGGTTAGGGAATCACTCTTTAATTTATTTCCAACACATGTGTATTAGACATGGGGCGAATGATGATCGACAGATCAAAGGTAAAGTGAATAGTTTTCAGGGTTTGGAAGAACCTTAGTTTACTCTACAAAGATACAGAGAAACGGAGAGAGTGACAGAGAGAGAGAGGAGAGGCGAGGGTTGCGGGGACGTATGAGCAACGTGCAGTTCAATCAAATCCTCGATTAATCAACCCACAGTCGGCGACCGCGCACCAAACCAACTAGTTTCTAATGAAGAGTTGATGCAAGGTGTCGAATTAGTTACGCCAAGCGATAACTATCTAACTATGTCTATCTATCTATATATGTCTATCTACTCGGTGCACTCGTGTTCAATACAAATCGACAAGAACAGAGAAGGTGGGGGTTGTTGTGGTAATAGTGATGACGATGGCTGCGGACACTTCTGGATCAATGAATTTACAAATATGATTATCGATGTACAAATATGAACTACACATGTTGAGGGAGTTGATTGTCGATAGATAGACTAAAGTAAAAAACACGGTGGGCGAGCACAAGAGTGAGTGAGGAAACAAGAGCACAAGAGTGAATGAGAAAACAAAAAAAAGAGAGAGAGAGAAAGGTGGGCAAAGTGAGCAACGGTAAAGATATAACGAAATTATTTATTAAACATGTTTTTACTTTTGAGGGTTTTTTTGTTTCTTACGAGGACGGAGGACTTTTGACATGAGTTGATTTCGGTTTTGTTTTGGTTTCGGGACAAGATCAATATATGTATATACTAGAGATATATAATATATATAGATATAAGAAGAGAGTGATGAGGGCTCGGGCTCGGGCAGGAATTTGAGTTGTAGTAGATTTTCAAGGCGTGGTCATGGTCATGGAGGGGCATTTTGACAAATAATAATGCTGTAAAATATGCTGATTGTGGATTATTTGCACATACTGATAATTAATTAATATTATTATTATTACTGTTTTTTTTATTTTTTGATTAATTAAACAAAATTAATTGTTTTTATTATTCTTTCACTAGAAATAAACCAAACGCAGGAGGGGAGTATTTTTCTTTAAAAACTCTGTTGGTTTTGTATTGTTTATAGTAAAATTGTATTATTTATGAACATGAATTAATTTCTTCCACATACTTTCCAACTGCACACGAGCCGAGCCCTCGAGCCCTCGCCTCGCCTTCGTCCTCAACACTTTCAAATCCGTTTTCATCGCTAACAAAAGCGTACCAGAGACTGCTCTATCGTTTCTTAAAGACACAGAGAGAGACAGAGAGTGAGTGAGTGAGTGTGATTGAGAGAGCGCCGGAATTCAACTCTTGGTAGTAGTTCTTGGATCTGAGAGAGGAAGGTAAGAACTACAAAAAGAGCCACAACAACGCAACGCAACGCAACGCAGAGTTTATCCTAAGGAGATTGCAGAGTGCAGAATGAAACTAAAAAAACAAAAATCAAAATCAAAAACATTTTAATGCACACGAAATCAATGGACAGAGACGTGGAGATCATTGGTTTTGGGAGCTGGTGAGGGGTGGTGGAGAAAAGAAGGTCGCGAGGTGAAGGTGGGTTGATGAATAAACAAGAGAGAGAGAGATTATTATAAGTTCAACGAAGAGTGGTGAGTGGTGAAAAAGTACAGGTCAATCGGAAAAGAATGGTTAAATGTATGGCTTTGTTTGGCACAACCAGGGGAAAAAAGAGGACGATCAACAAAATGCATGGCACAAGAACCAAGTGATGAAGAAGAAGAAGGACTGAACTCTCGTATCAGGGCAAATGGTTGGGGACAGGGAGACAGAAGTGAACAAAAGAAAACTGGAGCAAAATAAGAGGTGGAAAATCGCATTTGAAACGAATGGATGGCATTGAAGAAGAATACAAAAGGAAAAGAATAAATAAACTAAAAATAAATAATAAAAAACCAAGAAAGAAAAAAGAACAACAATGGGTACGATTTAATTGGAGTGCGAAGCGCTTTACAAGAGGAGGAGAAGCTTAAAAAATAAATTTACCTCTTGTGCGGGTACAGCATAGTTGCCTTGAATGGTATAGGCCTGACCGTTGGCCAAGATTACTGGGCCGGCCACTTGCGGCTTTGGCCTGTATGGTATGGTTGCGCCTCTGGGCGGAGACTGTGGGCGAAAAGAAAATCAAGGACATCATTAGATTAGGAACATCATTAGATTAGGTAAATACTTTGGTACATAAAAGGGAATATAAGAATCTACGATTTTACATACCTCCAACATAACGAGACAAATCTGGTAGATGCACTGGGTTATTTGGTCAGCACTTCCGCTCAATGTAACGGCACGTTCTGTTGAGTTTGGCAACATTTCACTGGCTACCTGAATCGAGCATCCAGTAGTTTGGCGAATTTCTTTGATTTTTGAACCACTTTTGCCTGCAAACGACAAACACCAAAATTTAATATTTCACCCTTTAATTTAATTGAAGAGTTTAAACTCACCAATTAATGATCCACATTGACTGGCTGGCACGATCAAACGAATAGGTATCTGAGTCTTACCAACTTTACCAGCATCATTGAATTGTGAGCACCACTAAAAAAAAAAATACAGTAGAAAGAAACCTTAGTAAGGTGACAAAAAACCATTTGTAGATCATTTTACAAACCTCCTCAAATTTCTTTGTAATGAGAGTAAATGCCGAGAAAATCGCACTGGTTGTTCCAGACACAGTCACAATGCGTTCTGGGCATGAACCATCAGAAATATTGATTTTGGCCCCAGACTGAAAATCAATCGAAAGGAAGATAGGATTAATAATTAATCGATTGTAGAGAGGAGACAAATCTTACTTCCTCACGAAATCTGTTGACAATTTCTCCCTTCTTGCCAATAATACTGCCAACTTCCTGCAAAGACAGAAATAAAAACAAGATTTTAATATTTAATATATTCAGATGTAGTTTTATAATAAAAATCGTCAGATCGTCAGATTCTTAAAAATGTTAAAATATGAAGGAAAATATACAAGTAGTAAATAAGGAGAAACACCTTCGTTATCAGTTTTCCGTCAGAAGCTGCGAAGCTGCAAAATAATATACTCAAGTCTATTTTTAGTTCTAATGGCATTTGATATGTGGAGACTGCAGCAAGTTGAATGCGAATTCCGATGACGATGATACGTTGTGATTGCAATTGTCATAGTCCAGTAGGTTTATTCAAGCATGTGAGAATACATGCACAAATTGTGGCAATGTCAGTCATTATCAGGAAAAATGAGAAACCAGAGAAGTGTATTGCGAAAACTTCTTCACGAATTCAGATTTAAAATATTAATCAGAATAAAGATTAATACTACTTTAAAGGCACTCAATAAATGTACAAAATTCTATTATTTCTATTTGAATATGAATCCGAATCATTAATCCGAAGATTAAAAATAGAATAGCATTTAATTTTGTAAAGTATTTATTCTGTATATAATCTGATTTTATTTCCATTGCATTGATAGTCATTTCACGTTTATTAAAAGAACTTAAGACCACTTGAAAATACAATTCCAACCAACTGTGTATCATCCCCATGTTTCCCCACGAATTAAATTGAAATCTCCTCGCATACTGAATCCACATCTTCATTCCCACCCTCGATTCTCGGAGTGGCCACGGGCTTTGCTCATGGTATGACATCGAGAGAGAGAGAGAGACAAAAAACAGATCTTGTACTTTGTTCCCTTGGTTCTTCTTCGTCGTCGTCTTCATTTCGTACTCGGAGAAATTATTTATAATTTTTATGCACATAAAATGAAATGTGCAATGCTCCTTACAAGATGTTTGTCCAACGCACCGATGGCGAAATGGTGGAAGCAAAAAAGGTGGAGATGGAAATGGAGCTCGAGGTGTCGTCGCCGTCATCGTCGTCGACGGTCCTTTGCAAGTCCAATTTCATTTTTAGTTGCATTTCTTATTGAAAGTAAAGCATACAAATAAAAACCAAGAGAGATGGAGATTCGTGTGAAGTATTTTTCGCCTTGAAATGAAAATCAACTGAAAAAAAGGAACACACAAAGGACAAACGAGAGAACGAAGCGGAACGAAACGATTTCTCACAGAGAGAAGGAGAATAATAATTCTTTGAGATTTGTTTCTGATTAAATCGTCCTTTGAATTGGAACACCATCAAGATGCAGAAATTTAAAATTCATCTGCTTGTGTTGCAGTTAAAAACGATTCTTAAATCGTCTTAAATTCGATTTGAAAAATTTGGGGAAAGTGATATCGACCAAGCAATAATTTCAATTTGAAAATCAAAACTCAAAGTTGCACAAAGTGAAGAAGAAAACCTAGCAACAACTTAAATTTTGTTGATAATAATATATAAGAATAAATCTAAGACGACTTATGTATTACGTATTAACAAAATATATAAGCCCAAAGTATAGATTATTGTGAAATGTAACCCTATTATTGCGTAATAATAATTCGTTTCGCTTTAAATAGAAATGAAATGTTTCAATTGAAATTTATTGCACAATCAAACAGGTAATAAAGCAAACGCCTCAAGCACTAAGCACTAATTGAATAAGCAAATAAACAAAGTAAGCAAAGGTTGATGATAACCTAAGGGAATTCACAACGGTCGCCTGCCTTCGTTTGAAGATACCATAATATTATCGCGATTATAGAGTTGAAGACAAGACAAGAGCCCTTGTCTTATGAGTAATAAGGAAATGTCATACTATAAACTAAAAACTCTTTGCAAGATGCACAAATTGTATTTAAAACAAGCAAAGGAAAATGTTTTCTCTCAATTACGGGATATCCTGTCGCTTATCTTTCTCCTCCTGCGATCCATCCATGTGACCTCTGGTATAAACTGTCCTTTGTCAACGGTTTAAGAAAAACTCTGCTCCGCAGCACTTAAAATTTGTTTCACAATTTTAAGTGGACTCTTAACTAGATTTCAACCAACGTATATTCTTTGGGTTTTACCTCCCTCCCTTCTTCCACCACGACGTCGTCGTCATCGTCCTTCTTCTGCACTTTTCTCAAACGGTTAAGTAGAAGCAGAAGCAAAAGCTCGGATTCAAGAAGAAGCTGCAGCAGACAAGGCAAGTGCTGCGAATGAACCAACAACGACGACGACCTCGCCCACTTCCTTCCTCCCCCTACAAACTATGTCCTACATTTCACCGAATTGAGAATATTTTATTAGGACTCGGTAGGAAGGAAAATCGTGAACATCGCAATAGACCACCACTGTGAAAGCCAAAACTACACGATGTACAACAAACGACCACGACATCGGAATCTAAACACACTAATTAACCAATTATCATCAGAAGTGCATTGGGTCATGAATCAGGTATGAAATAATCTTCATTTCCAATTAGTGATCGACTCTTGCATGATATATTGCCAAATGGAGTGGAGGATCAAGGGATGAAGAGAAATGAATTTTATTGGAGTGCATTTTGTCATCGATGGAGTAGTTGTTGATGATACAAATTGTAATTGATGAAAACCACAAAATGTTGGACCAACAACTTCCACATTTGATTTCTGCAATGATGGCAAGTTTAATCAGATCAATTCACCACACGAGGAGAAAGATTTAAAATCTATTTTGAATATCAGACCAGAGAGAGAGGAAATTTCTAAAATGTATAATTTGACGGGAATTTATTCTATCTTCTGATGTTACAAATGGACTGAAATAATATTGGAATATTTTAATGGCATAACGGGAATGAGAGTTAATTTGGAAAATATTTATGGTGAGAACACCACCCACAAGAGAGGATAAAATATGAGGTTGGGATGGTAGAAAAGCTGCTGGAAGCCACGGTAGATGAATACGTAATTGGCACGCAAGGCAAAGAAGAACACGGAAGCTGTGGACGCTTGAACTCAGAGAAGAGAAAGGAAAGAAAAGAATTTCATGTTGAGCGAGTTTAAGAAAAAAAAAAGCTAGCCTATGAAATAAGGCTAGATAATGAAAATAAGTGAATAAAATGAGGTAAGTGATTGAAATGAAGTGAATGAAATTAAGTTAAAGAATCAAATTAAGCAAGTGAACAGAAATTAAACAAGTGAATACAAATTAAACTAGTAGAGTTGAAATAATCAAGTGTATGAAATTAAGTTGTTTATCCAATTAAAATAATATTATTAATAGGAAAAGTTTAGAATGCACAGGAATATAGAAGGAAATTAGCAAGCGCGATTCGGTGCAACACGATTTTAGTTCGAGAGCGCAACTGCCTTGAATAACTAACTAATGTTTAGGAAATTTATAATGCAATGCTAATGGTTCAAGCTAAAAACCTCATCCGCATGTTAATTTCATACAAATGATACCACGAACGAACTTACTTAGACAGAGAACGGACGGATGGACGGACGGACGGATGGACAGACATGTCGACGTATGGGAGGGACGAATGGACAGAGAGATAGACAGATAGATAGATAGATAGATAGAGGATAGATTGTGAAGGGAGTGGAGGAGGAGAAAATGGAACATTGCGGGCAAGCAACCTAGATGCGCAGCAAGAAGCAACAAAACATGTATTTGTAATTAGACAAAAGCCGACAACAACGACACCTTTGAGTGACTTTTGAGAACAACACGAATTACACAAACAACAACAACAACAACAGCAACAAAAACAATAAGAACAACTACAAGAAAACACGTCAAGTCGAGACAACAGTGAAGTGAGATGGGGCGAGATGGGGTGAGATGGGGAGAGAGGAAGAAAACGAAAGAGATGCACACAAATGCATTAACTAATTAACTTAAGTGAAATTTCTAAATAATAGATATAATTAACAACAAATGGCACAGCCAACAAACAAGCCCCAGAAATCTGAAGAACAAGAGGGACAAAGCGGGAAAACAATAGAAATTACAACAAAGGAACAGACACAGAGCTCCAAACATCAAAGTTTCATCTACAAACAGACACAAGGCGCGATGGCAATGAAATTAATTGTGATTAAAATTGCAGACAATCGCCAGAGCTTTCTCTCTGTTGTTCGCGATATTGTGATATTTTTATTAAATCAAGAGATATATGTAGAGAAATATTTAAGCAGCTGAAAAGGGAGCGATCGGATCGGATCGGCAGCAGTGATTGTCACCATACATTGTTCGATAATTGCAGCCAAATTGCGAAACACTGCGAAGGAGGAAGGGCGACGACAGACTTGTGGTAGGTGGTGGGAAGAAATGAACCACATGAGAGCGAGAGAGTGAGAGAGAGAGAGAGAGGGAGAGGGAGAGGGGGAGAAAAAAAAGAGGAAAAACAAAAATGATTTATTCACAATGCGATTGCAACACATGTTGCAAGCAATCATCATGTGTCATTGTCAGAGGCCTTCTCTGCGCGCCTCAACAGATTTTCATTGGGTCCCACAGACCAAAATGCACAAAGAATTCGCTGCTCGGTGCATCTTCTTGTCGTCGAAGAAGAAGAAGAAGAAGAAGAAGGAGACAAAGACGACAACAACAACAATAGTAATAATAAAAGAAAGAGACAAATACGCAAACAATCGCAGTCGAGTTGAATTTGCATCTGAAAAATCATATGGTGCATTATTTGAATGATTCCCATGGAGCGGAAGCAGAAGAAAACGACGTGGTTCCCATCATTTCTTATGGAACATGGGGAAGAATATGACGATGTACAGCTGTTTTTTTCTGTGTTGGTACCAATTCCGAATTCTATACAACAGATGACATTCTGGAGCACATTTGTATAATCATCATATTAAACGACAACAAGTAAATATTCGTAAAAAATTCGTTTCTCATTTTTATTTAGATGTGAAATTTGAAATTGAATACACCACACAGACATCATCATCATATCGCAATAAAATCTCACACTTTATTTCATCATTGGACATTCAATAACATATCTTGGTAATTGAACATCACTCGGTACTGTCAGACCTTGAACCTCTCCTCGCCGAAAGCCACTAGCATTGACTTTACTAATGTACAAACGGAGGATGGACAGACGGACAGACAGACATTCAAAGCCATAAAGACAAACGACCATTTGATCTGCTGTTGATGCTGCTGTTTCTGATGTTAATCAACATCATAATATGTTTTATTTTTATTACCAGAGATGAGGGGTTTTATGAATGAATGAAACCGCAAAAAAATTCAACAGCACGCACGACGGCATAAAATATCGGCAAAGCTCATAACTCTTGATTTGTTTATTGTTATAAATATTATTTTATATTTGATTTGATTTCTCAGCGTGCGAAATACACAATATGTACACAATTTGTATATTTCGAAATAATAATAATACAAGGATGGGTGTTGTGCAAATGATAAAAATACCTTTATTGTGCAACCAGACAAACTGGTTGAAGTGCATAACAGCTCAGTTATGAAGATACTCCATCCATATAGGCGATGGATAGACGGACAGACGGACGGCTGGACCGACCTACAGGCAGAAAGACAGGCAGACAGGCAGACAGACATATAGGGAGAATACAAAGTGAATGAAACAAAACTGGTTTCCCAACGATGAATACGAATACATTATTAAATGCCAGTGTAAATGTTTTGCTGCATATTAAATAATAATTATTATGAGTGCAGATGTTCATCGACGTCGTCGTCGTTGTCGTTGTTTTATTGTAATTATTCGCAACAGAGATATCCTATAGGTATATTAACGAAAATCTCTAGAAATCGAATGAGTTGGAATCGGGTTTGTTTCAGGTGATGGTGAAGGTGTCATGTGCAAATTTGTATTTTGACGCACATGGACAGGTGAATCTCGAAATATATCCAATTCGGCATTTGTCGCATTCTTCCCGCCGCAATTCGGTCACACAAACAGTACACAAAAAAAGTCCAAGTTACAAGAAATCACGTAGACCCCAAACCCATCCCCGTGTCTGTCTGTCCGTCCGTCGTCTCACCTCGTCCAAAATCCCTCCACCCGATCGCCTTCACCATCAGTCGAACCGAACCTCTAATAATAATTATGTTTCTTGGCAATTATTCAAAAAGCTTGTAAATTCATTTTTTCACAATTAATGTTAAATTGCGATTTGTTATTCTTAAACATATCTGTGTATGTGTGTATTTATTGTTTTATTATTCGTTTTGCTATTGTTGATGGCTAAAGTGAATTTTTTGTGATGGCTTTTATTTGCCTATTTGTTTATAGACAGATAATAGAAAATAAAATAAATAGAACTATGATGATGATGATCAATAGTGCTAAAATTATCCGCAGAGCACGGTGGAGCAAACACACAATTAACGGTAGACCATATAAATCCCATAATTCCCGGGAATTCATTTATTATAGCCATCGATAAGAGGTCGTTGTGGTCTGGCTTAATTTTATGATTTTAAATAAAAAGTTGCAATCAAATATATTTTTTTTATTTGAGGTCTTCAAGGGGTGTTAAAAATCGCACTTCAAGGTAATTAAAAAATATATTTTTATATTTAATTTATTGACTTACCTTTCCTTGCATAATCAGCCTTATAGTTAATGTCACCGAAGGATCTTCGAGCTTCATGGGCGAGCTTGCGTTATTGTCCTCCATTTTTGTTGTTTGTTATTTGTTGCTTCTTCTTCTCCTGGTGGAACTCTTCTTAATGTTGTTGTATTAGTGGTGGTGGTCTTTGTTTCCCTCTGTGTCCTTGTACGGAGATATAAATTTGTAACTTTTTCGTGTTCTTGTTCTTGTAAAATGCACAAAATGCGAATTTTTCAATTTATTTTATAAATTTTTTTCCTTCAAATTTCAAACATTTAGAAGAAAACTATTCTTTTTTTTCTTTGTTCAAATATGTTGAGCACAATTTGTTGTTGCTGTTGTTTTAAATTAAATTCTTTGTCTTTGTATTTCTGTGTTGGGTCCGTTGCGGATATTTTCTGCAAATGAGAAGAAAGAACGAGGGTTAAAAATAGAACACAATTAGTTTTAATTAATCAAGTTGAATACAATTAGCAACTTTCTAAACCGTCCCTAAATGCAACGAAAGGAAAATGAAAGAGTGAAACGGAGAGAGATCGACAGGGGAGGAGGAAAAGGCGCCAAGTAGACGAGAGAAGAAGAAAAGAAGGAAGGACGGCGAAACAAATCTGATAGGAGCGGTAAACGACGGAAAACTACTAGGAGTAGATGATGATGTTGGTCAAAAGCGTCCGAGCAGAAGAGAACGCGGAAAGGAGAGTAAGACAGAGATAGAGGGAGAGTGAGAGAGAGATAGAGGGAGTGTGAGAAGGCGCAACAAGACGGACAGAACACGGACGTCGTTCAATTAATTTAAATGTAAAATGTTCTTCCGGCACATAATGTTCTTGTTGTTGTAGTTGTTGTTTTTGTAACTGGTGTATAGTTGTTATTGTTGTTTCAGTTTCTGGGCGCGCAATTGTTGTTGCTGTAGTCTCTGCGATGCACCGAAATTTGCTGAACGTGCTTCATAAAAACTTTGAATTCGCGCCAAAAGCAAAACTTGCTTCAGACACATTTTTTTCTCTCTTTATTTTATTTCTTCATACTTGTTGGTTTTTTTTGTCTCGCGTCCTTTTGTAATGAATTTATTTTTTACATTATTATTTTTGGTGCTGTGTTTTCTGTTTTTTTTTTTTATTGACCGTTCACATTTAATTTTACAATATTTGAAGTGAATTCTCAGACATTAAATATTCAAAATTAAATCCAAATACAAAAGACAAATAAATAATACCGAGCAAAAACTCGAATTTCAAAATCTGAGGAAATTAAGATATTTCACTGTTGAGGTTTTTGTTGTTGAGATTGTAGTTGTTGTTGAGGTTGTAGTTGAGATTGTAGTTGTTGTATCTGTTGTTGTTGAGATTGTAGCTGTTGTTGTTGAAATTGTAGTTGTTGTAGCTGTTGTTATTTTTGTTGCAGACAATTGCATCTCAGACAGAGCTGCAATTATCAACGACCAATGACAATGAACAACATGTCGTTCGTTCAAAGAAATACATGGAGGACACATGCAAAGACACAGTGGGACAAAAGGAAAAATCCTACAAAATATATATTTATCACTAGCTCGTCGATTCAGCCCACTGTGCGAACATCATAACAAGGAAAAGAGAGAGCGAAAAAAAAACCAAAAAGATTCATATGAAAAACAAGCAGGAATAAAAAAGTTTTAATTGAAGAATGCATTTTTTTTCACAGTGTTTTTTTTTATCATTATCTTCCACACTTAATGCGAGCTCATGTTGGCGGTAATCAGCAGAAGCTGAAGCAGCAGCAACAAAAACTACAACAACGGTACAGTGATAGGAATTGAACAAAGTTGCGATGAAAAAATACGAAAAAAAAAAGAAATCAGTGCAGTTTTTCATTGTAGACGAAGGAAGGAGGCGACTAAAGGAGGAGGAAACGAACGATGATGAAGAAGAAGAAGAACGAGAAACAAACATCTAAACAGCACACACAAAACAAGAAGAAGGAAAAAAATCCATCACAAGGAAGAAACAGACAAATGAGAGGGATGAAAAGGGGGGCAAAGAAAACAAAAAAGAGATACAGCATGTGAGGAACATCTCACACGAGTAGAAGGCGAAGAAGAAGAAGAAGAAGGAGGCGAACAAAAAAATGTCCGATAGATAACGGAATTTTGTGCTGGAGCCGCCGGCGATGGAGCTGCCGTTGTCGTTGCCCCCATCGCCGTCGACGTCGTCGTCGTTTTAAATGCATCCCAACGACCCGCCCCGCTCATCTCCATCGTCTTCCCCTTCACCACCTCCTTCTTTTCCTCTTCATGTGTGTTTCCCACATCCGCAATTCGCAGTTTCACGCAAGGCAAAACACAGACAAACTCACACAGAGAGAGAGACTCAAATGCACGCAACTTAAGTGGAGAAGAAACAGATGAGATGTAGCTACAAAAAAAAGAGACAGAGGCCGAATGGATGATGGCTTAGAGCATAAAAACAAAAATGGCGAATGCACGAATCGATGGAGACGTGGAAGATAATGATGATGATGTTGATGATGGTGGTCGAGGTGATAATGGAGTTTTTGAAGAGTTGGTGAAATTGATGTGAATCTAGGTGATTTGGATGAAGATGAAGTCGAAGAAGACGATGTGGATTAAAATGAAAAGATTATAATGAAGAAGATAATGTAGATTTTGATGAGAATTATGTTGAAGAAAATTATGTATAAGAACATTGTGTAAAAGATAATGATGTAGAAGAAAATGTTTTAAAAGAAAATGATAGAAGGAAATAATGTAGAAGAAAATGATGTAAAGGAAAATGATGCGAAAGAAAATTATGTGAAAGAAAATGGGGATAGAAAAAATAACGGAGAAGATGTGACCGATGATGATTCTGGCAATGAAGAAAACCGATGACTTCAGTATGATGAGGAAGTGTGCAGATAATGACAAAGACTGATGAGAAGTTGGCTATTTTCACGATGGGAAAATACAGATGGGGCCGATGTGTTACCGTGGTTGGATGATGAATGAGACAATAATGACCGAGAGATAATGGAAGAAAATACAACAACGAATCAGACAAAATACAACAACTAATCGTACAAACTACTATACATAATGATGATTGAATAGGAAAACGATAGAAACGCAGATTATTCAGACAAGGACAAATAATGAGAGCATAAATGATTGTACCGATAAAAACCATGGTCATAATGACGATGATTAAAGTGATGTGGACGACTCGAAGCTCGACCAATGTGAAGGATGGAAATCGAGGAAAGAAAAATGGCCAAGAGTTGGAGAAAGAAGAAAAAGAAAAAACTAACAAGTGGGAAAATGATACGAGATGAACGAAGAAAATACAAACATTGCACGGCGAACGAGCGAAAAGACGGACAGACAGACAGACAGACGGACAGACAGACGGACGGACAGACAGACAGACGAAAGATTTCAGCATGATTTGGCCAACTTTGGAGCAGAGTTTGAAACAACACTAGCCGCAAATGTTTGCTTTTTGAGAGAGAGAGTGAGATGGAGACTAAAGAAAAAGAGAGAGACCGAGAGAGATGTAGACTAAAGAAAAAGAGATAGAAAGAGAAACGGGAAAATCAACAACGGCAACGAAAGCAACAAAATGTTCATTGTTTGTGCCGACGTCGCACATCTTGATAATTATTATGGAAATTGCTACACCAACAAAACCAACAAAAACACATAAAGAATTAGTTGCGAAATAGAAACAACAACAACTACAACATAGAAAATACACCAACCACAACCGGCGGCAGATTTCGCATAAATATCCAAACTTAGTTTCACAAGAAACAACACAAAATTGCAGGAGATAAAAAAAATAAATACAACTTGTAGATTTAATTCTATGCCACGAGGAATGTTGGAAAAAAAACGAGAGAAAGAAAAGGAGGAATGAAAAGATGAGAAGAAAAAAAGAAAAGGAATGAAGAAATCTACAAGGAGTAGAAATGATTGGCTTAGAATGCGATAGGAGGTGAGGAGAAAGAGAAAGCGTGAGAGGAAGCGCTCGATGCGACATTCAGAATCCATTGAGATCCAATCCAACCACCGAAGTAACCCGGAGACGTGACCATAATTGCAAATAATCTGAGGGAAGAAGTGTCGAGGAGGAAGAAGAGATGAAGAGGAGCCAAGACCAGAAGATGAGCTGAGGGGAACCGAGACGAGAAGATGATCTGAAGAAGAGTCGAGACGAGAAGATGATTCTAGGGAAAATAATGAAGATGAGAGAAAAACGATGACGTTAAAGAGGCAGACGGCGAGAGACGAGAGAGAGCAGGGAATGAAGGACAAAGTGGAAAATCATCATCTTCGTCCAGGTTCTGCAATTATGGATTCGCAGACGAGACGAAACGAGTCGAGTCGAGTTGAGCTGAACAGGATTCACATTATTTGACACAATTTAAAGTGATTTCCAATTTATTCGTACGGATCAAGGGGGAAAGCGGAAGCAAAGAAAGAGAAAATTATTTATTGGAAAACGTTTAAGCGTTTGAAAAAAATCGAAAAAAGGAGGACAAAAGTGAGATGATTGAGATGAACCTGAAATTTTCTCCGGAAATTCCACTCGGCAAAGGAGAATTTTCGAAAGTTCTCAATCTGTTCTTGGAATGAAAAGAATCCTCCTTTACTGATGTTATACAGCATTTTTTATCAGATATTCAATTCAATTATTGACTTCTCTTTGAGACAATCTCAATCTTGAGAGAGAAAAAAATTAGAAAAAGTTGTCTGGGGGATCGATCGATTGCTGAGATCATCATCGTTCGAAATTTGCATATAAAATACATAAAATGTTATTAAAATTTAGATAGATAGTTAATTAATTAATTATTATCCGTATATGAACGATTGTTATATCTTGTTTTAGCTCAACATAAATGAGTCAATATTTTAAAAATAGAAATTAATTAATGAACGAGAAAAATTGGGGAAAACATGAAATTTCAACATGCGATGCATTTTCGAGAAAACATATTGAGGTTATATTTTAAGCAAAAAATAAATATATAATAATGAAAATAAACAAAATGTGTATTCCGATGAGAGAGACAAAGAGGAAGAGAATCGAAGAGAGAGAAAGAGATAGAGAATCACAATGCCGAATGTGCAAAAATTCAAATCGTAATCCAAATATTTGACTCGAGGGCTTTAAATGACAAATTTTAATAACTTGGCACGTTTTGTTGTCAAAATCAACAACATATGAATCAACAAAATCTACAACATTTCAGTGAACAAAGATATATGTGCATTAACAACAACAACAAAGTAGTGGCAACAACACAAGTTTTGCAACATGAAAAGGACTCATTTTAAGGACCCTCTGTGTGATCATCTAGTTTCACACATGAAGCTCCGCAGACGAAGGAGGGAGGAGGAAAATTCTTTGTTGTTTCGATGTCAGGGTTTTCGGTATTTTCTCCTCTACGCCTCTCTCTTTGCTTTTAATATGCATGCGAAAATGTAAAGAACGAAAGGATTCGGCTCAAAGCTCAGTTCGGTTTCCAAGCCCAAGGAGTAGTCTAAGCCATCGAGAATTGGGTCCTCGATAGATATAGTAGATTATGCAGATGAGTTTAGAGGGTCGGAAGGGACTCGGGATTGTCGAGCTCCACATTCTGCTAAATCATGCATCAACCGAAGTGAGTGTGTGTGTGTATGAGATGGAGAATATTCTTGTGTATGTGTGTTGTGTTTGAAGTAGAGATAAAATAATGAAAATACACACCCACACACACAGAGAGAAAGAGAGAGAGAGAGAGGATAGTGTAACATGGACCACATGTAACTGTCAGTTAGTCAATCTGCCAGTCTGCCAGTCAGTCAGTCAGTCAAGGGTTAAGCTATTACAGAATCAATAACCTTAAATAATACAAAGTAATTGACACCGATTCATGCGTGTGACACGACGATACGGAAGGTTGAGGAGCGCGCGAGCATCGATGCGGTCGAGAGGCGGAATTTCAAACACAGGAAATCAAGGTGATGGAGGGTCCTTTGAGGGCCAAACTTCGCTTGGGTGGCTCCCGAGATTAGATGGGAGCAAAGTTTGTGGATACCGCGCTTCATGGTGAAGGGTTTGTGCGGGGGGCGGGATATTGTGCGAGGGCGAAGGTGGAAAGGTAAGGAGAGAAGATGGAGAAGGGAGGAGAGAAGGTGGAAAAGGGAAAAAGAGAAGCTGGTTGGATCACGAAGGTATTTGGCATATTGAAGGCGAAGACAGACGCATCGATTGAAGGGTGGAAAAATCCCTCAAGAGTTATTTGCGGATTTTACTCGTCCATTGATTTATGAAAATCTGAAAATTCCCCCAATATACTAAAATATAGAGCCAGAAGGATAACCTTAATCGTAGTATAGTCTGGGGTGGTTTAACTGAAATTTTCCACCCGTTGACCGTGTTTCAAAATTTTGGCCAAATACAACGTTTAGCTTTTGCCACAAATGGGGAAAATCAACAAACCAGAGGATTGGGATGAGAAATTTCGTTGTTGGATTTGCAATAGAAACTGTACCAATCGAGAGAATAAGAGAGAGAAAGATGAAGAGAGGATATTTACGAACATATTGTTTTCAAAATTCCGAAATTTGTCATAATCCTGCAGTTTGTTGTCCCTTCGGTAACTTTTGCTGTCGTCACCAACATCCAACCACCGCCCACTCATCCACCCACACAGAGCATGAGCTTATTCGGCTCCTACGCCTTCGTCTCCACCACCCTGATGTTATGGCCTTCATTATTCTGAAGCCAACGGCTCCCGAACTCCATTGAAACATGTGAATAAATTTCATTCAGACAACGAAAGAGTCGACTCGACTCGAGTTGTGTTGAGGCGAGTTAAGGCCAAGTTCTGCGAGTTTTAATGTTGAGTTTGGGAATTTCACACACATGTTGTCGTCGTCGTCCTTGTTTATGTCTTTCGTTTCATTCGGTCGGTTGGTCTGTCGTTCTGTCGTTGGTATGTTTGTTTGTTTGTTGGTTCATTCATTTGTTGGTTCTTCATTCGTTTGTTAGTGCGTTTGTTTGTTCGTTACGTCGACGGTGTTGTTCAACCTTACGTTGTATTGTTCGTTATCCCGCTGCCCTCTGGATGGAAACTGGATCAACTTAAGCAATTTGTGAATCTGTACAATGGAAAGGAGGGAGGAATCGGGAGGCCCACCCACCATGCCATAACTCGGTACAGATCGAGAACCAAGAGTGAGGGGTGGAAGATGAGGGATGGGAGTGAGGGATGAAGGAAGAAAATCCATTTAATAGGTCAACATGTTCGAGAGGATACCGACCGAAGTTTCCGGAGGAGTTTGTGATTATTAAAAGGGTGGCTGACATGTGTGAATAATTATTTATTACTTGCTTGGCACAAAATTAAGATTAAGTGGCAAGCCACACGCACGCACACAAGCAAACTACATAGATTAATGTGCAAGAGAAAAGACAAAGACAGGGAGAGAGGGAGTGAGAAGGAGAGTTAATAATGAAGTATATATTACACAAATACATACATATACTCACTCACTCACAGCAAGTAACCCACGACTGAGAACACAGACAATTGCCAATTATTATTCTAGAGGATACTCGTAATTGTTATTAAACCGTAACACATATATTCACACATGCAAACAGATATATATAACCCCTGTGGATAAGTAGCTGTATATGTGTGGGCGTGTGGGTGTAAGTATGTGCCTGTATTGAGATAATTAATATTTATAATGCAAATGATGGAAAAAAATAATAATAATGCTATTTATGCGCAGGGTTTCAGAATACAAAACGAGGATATCATTATGAAAAAAAGAACAAATATCGACTGATGTAAAAATTGAAATGCAAAAAGGAAGAAGGCAAAAAATAGAGAAAATGAGGAAAAAGAAAATGAAAAACGCTTCAGGTCATAGATTAATGCGACTCAAAAGAAAGAGATTTTTAAATAATAATTATATAATTTTTTAATGGTAATGATTTTTAATGTTAAAAGTCAACGAGAAAATGTGTCCTCGAAGTTCTTCGAACAACAGAACATTTCATAATGGATACAAAATCCCTCCGAATGAAACCAGCTCAAGGAGAGAAATCGCGCGGAAATCTGCCGGAAGAAAATCGAAGCAAAATCACTACAATTACGAATGCAAATCGACAGGAATCGTTTCAGGCGATGGAAAACGCGATACGAGGTTGTGGAGAGAAAACAAGTAAACGAGATCGAAATCAAAAACAAATTGAAGTAAAAAAAGAAAAAAAAACGAAGTAAAACAAGAAAAACAAATTGAAGTGTAACAATAAAAATAAAGAAGGTAAAACAGTAGAAATAAAAAAGAAAAACACTAAAAATAAAAGGTGAAAAATAAGTAAAAGGAGCAACTGAGAATGTGGAAGATGTGTAGAAAAACAAGTGTAAACAATTAGGAAGAGAGCTTCTGCTTCGGGAAGAAGAAGGAAAGAGGATAGTTTAAAATGCATTTTAGTAACACCGTGCTCAACTTGGCTGAGAGGATGAGGCGGAAGATGCACGGGCCAGGTGAAAAAACACATTATGGAGGAAGCAAACGAGACGAAGGAAGCAAGAAAGAAAGGAAGGAAGGAGACGGAGGATGTAGAAAACAACAGACGACGAAGGACGCAAACGCAGGCGAGAAATAAACTGAGATGGGATGAGTGTAAACAGAGATGGGATGAGTGTAAACAGAGATGGAATGAGGAAATAAAGGAAGAAATGTGAAAAACAAGAATGGAAGTAGAAAATAAAAGACGGAATAATATGGAAGAAGAATGAGAAAAAACAATGAAGGAATGAGAAAACTGAGGATGACGAAGGCTGAAGTATGGAAGGACGACTTGTGTCGGCCGTAATTTTGCGAGCACATTAAAAGCGTCAACAAGAGGAAAACCAAGAAGAAGAACAACAACAAAGACACATGTGTTCGTCCTGTAAACTCAGGCCCAGAGACGACCCCAAAGAGTCACATGGAAAGGACGTGTTTAACCAATTGAAAAATTACGACGACGACGATGTCGCAGCGGCCGTGGCTGAAACAGTAGCATGCGAAGCTTCCCTCGAGGATTGAGAGGCAAACGTGTAGAGGTAGAAGAAGCCAAAAAGACAGAAGGAGTAAAGAGAGAAGCCAAAAAGGGGGAAAGGAGTAAAGAGAGAAGAAGGGATTCGTTTTTTTTTTACCAAAAACATTAATCAGGTAGGCATCAATTGGGAGCACAAGCTGAGGTTCCCTGGGCGACCGAGGACGAGACCGAGATTTTCAGAGGCCACGAACGAAAGAGGGATGAAAACAACATGTTGTGACAGCGAAATTATGATAAAGAAGGCCAAGTGGTTGTTGAGGGATCCCAGAGATGTTGGTTACAACATATTTTTGTTAACCAAAAAATTACAAGATTTCAGCCAACTTCAACGCATTCGTCCTCAACACGCAAATGTGATAATTATTATGACTATGATGATGATTATGACGTTGTTGTTGTTGTTGACATCGTCATGAAAAAAACATTATTTTGCAATTACATGATACATGTTGTTGTAATGCGCATACTTAGCGACAAACGTGTGTGTATGTGTGTGAAATTATGTACATGATGTTTGTGTAGATAACATAGAAATGAAAAAACCCTTATAAAGAATGTCGTCGTCTTTGCAGACAACATTAGGAGAGAACATGAAGAGAAGTAGAAGTACACGATGACGATGACAACGATGTTAGTATGTGTAAATTTATGTGTATGTAATTAAAAAAAAAAAACCCTCATTCTCGCACACATTCACATAGGTATGCGATGTTGAAGAGCGAATATATTTTTATGTCGAACATTTTGTGCGAGTCGCGATGTCGATGTCGTTCCATCGAGCGTAGAAGATGAGATGAGATGCGTTTCATAAAAATAAACGCAAGTACATACATCGTACATACACACACACACACATACTAACACACGTGCATCACACAAGATGTTGCCATGAAAGTTCAACATCAGGGGGCAACGGAGTCCTTTTAAGGGATTACATTACGAAGATGAGAGAGAGAGAGAGAAAAACGAAGAAAAATCAATAAAATAAGCAAACGAACAATTTTTTCCCTCCCACCGTTTTTGTTGACGACATAAAATTTTTATAATGATTAACATGTAAAATTACAAAAAACCAACACAAAAAACATTTAATAAATTATTACATAAAAATTATAGGAAATTAAAAAAATGTGGTTTTAAAAATCTTCAAAGGATTGTCATGAATAATAAAAAATCATAATTTTGACTCGAGATTTAATATTTGAATTAATTAAGAAAAAAAAAAAACTCAAAAACAACCCCACAAATAAATCAAGGAAACAAGAGAAGTCAACAAAAGAATGTTCAAAAATTCTGTCTGTGCAGCATAGGAAAAATCAAATAGAACAAAGTGGAAACAAATAAATATTTTTTCTTGAACAAGTATTTCCACCCCTGTTTGCCAAGTTATTTCAATAAATTCTCTCCTCCTTAAATTCTGTTCCCCGGAGAATTTAATAAGCTTGAGGTTGAGTCAGCTACTGAGCTTCTGTTCGACCCACCACTCATGAAATCGACCACCCAGACATTCAGAAAAGAAAAAAAGAAATAGAAATCTCTCCTTCGGCCTATCTATCTATGTATCTATTACGATGTCTGTATGTCCGTGGGCCTTTTACCGAAACAACTGAGATAACACAAAGACACACCGTTATCACTACAGGCATCCCATGAATCTATACAAATTTATTGTGTATTAATAATCGACCACACTCGAGGAGCCAACAACAGCTGGTGCTG
>CM029563.1:2418843-2572270 GCA_017309665.1 Coelopa frigida | reverse complement strand
AAAACCAACTTCAGTTTGTGGCAAAAATGGAAAAAGTTTCCGGATAAAACATGACATCGCCGCAAGGAGTCGCCTCCGATTAAACCGAGCCCCCAGAACCCCCAGCTCAGCTCAGAACTTGTCCTGAATCCGAGAAACGAGGACATCAGGCAGGTCCTGAACTCGGGCGGTACCCGGGAGGTCCTGCTCCGGCTTCAGTCCAGTTGAGGATGCGGAGCGCGTTCGACTTCGAAGGATTAACTTTGTACATTTTACGCTGCATTAACTTTCTAATGCGGGTCGGATGGTCGATGGACTAAGGAACAGAAAGACGAAGGGACAGAAGAACGAGGGGACAGAAGGACGAAGGGATGGACTAAAGGACGAACAGATGGATAGACAAGCGGATGAGAAAGACAGTCAGAGGGAGGAAGGAAGGAGGTTTGGTTTCTGGCGGCCACAACCACGAGGACTTTTGGTTCAAGGCGCCTCCTGTGACGTGGATCGCAATGTTGGGATTTATGTAGAGTTTTGTTCTGGTTTCACACTGTGCTCGATTGTTGTTGTGATTAGTTGTTGTGGTGCTCGATTGTTGTTGTCCTCAGTTGATTTTTGTTGTTGTTCGCAGTTGATCTAGTTGATGGGGGTCCAAAGAAGTAGAGAGAGAAAGAAGATGACTCGACACTTTGAGTCTTGACTTCCGCTCTCTCTCTCTCTCTCTCTCTCGGACTTTATCCGTTTCCGGTGGCAGCGGCATCCGGTTTGAGATGCGATGAATTTGAAAAGGGTTCCGACGTTGATTGACTCGAAGTCATGATGGTCGAAGGATAAAATGAAGCATCAAACGAAGGTTTAAACTAAGGAACAAACGAAGGATCAAACGAAGGATCAAACGAAGGATGAAATGAAGGATTAAACTAGGGATCAAATTAAGGATCAACCTCAGGATCAAACTAAGAAACATGTTCCACCAATTAGAGGCAGGACCCGATTAAGATGTAGGTCTTGAAAGGTCTATCGATGGATTTTCTTATGGTTGAAGTTCTAATGAGGATTATGTCAAATTCTGCATTGAGAAAGATAAAAAAAAAACCATTTTCATGCTCATGGAAACATATTGATGGCTTGAATTTCCATAAAGGTTTTGAATTTACATAAAAAAACATGATTATTGTTATTTTATTTTTGGAATGCAGTTGCAATTCTCACGTGTGGAGATTTCTCGTGATGTCGTGTCATGTCATGGATGCAAACCTTACATAAGTATTCGTAGACATGAAGTTACGAGCATACATTTGTAAACCGTGCATGTCTGTCGCCCATCGGAACGACATTCGAAGGGGAATGACTAACGTGAGAAATGTCTCCAGTTGTTCCAATTTTTGCCCCAAGTTGCATGCAATGTTCGAGTGAATTAGAGTTGCCAACTAGTAATGGATGATTGTCCATTGGAAGGTTTTTTTTTAGTAGAAATCAGAGTCAGTTGTTGAAAAGCTTTAGAATTGTGGGAAGGATTTTTTTATGGAGGTTTCTTACATGAAGCTTTTTTTCATGACGATTTCTATAATGAAAGTTTCTTATATGACGATTTCTTTCATGACGATTTCTATCATGAAATTTTCTTACATAAAGATTTTTCAGTTTCTTTCTTAAAGGTATCCTTCATGAAGTTTTCTCCCATGAAGCTTTCCTTCATGAATGTTTTTTTTGGTCAAACGTTCCTTTAAATAATTGAAAACTTTAATAAAGCAATCCGAGTTTCTTTCTCTCTGTCAGATATCCATTGATATTCAAGGAGCTTCCTCCCACATATTCCTCCATATGTTGATAATTCAATGGTTGACATGATATCCGGATTTTTCATCACAAAAACAACAACAACAACAACGTTGAGTTCTTGGTCCATGATGGGGTTGTACGACGTGGGTGTGTGAATAAAAAATTCTACTGAAATATTCATGTGGAAGACAGTTGGTGGTCGACAACTGGACGACCAGGGCGGCCACTGTATCATATGTCGTATGTCGAGCAGGCCATTCGTTTGTTCGGTTGGTTCTGTCTGAACCAGAAGGCTATTTGTCTGGCGGTCTGGGTCTTTTGGTTCATTTATCTTACTCTCTGCCTCACTCCAATTCCTCGTTCTCTCTCCCTTAATCTCGGTATCTCTCCCTTTCGCTCTTCCATTCTCTCTGTTTCTCTCACTTTCCCTCGTTCTCTCTTCCCTTTTATTTTTCTCTCTTGATCTCTGTCTGTTCGTGACCCATTTCGTTCAACAACCCAATGCCTTTAATCCCATCAAAGCCATCACATCATCGTCGAAAAATCGAAAAAAAAAAATATAAAAAGCCTAAAAAAATATAAAAAGCATAAAAAATACAAAACACGACGAAGAAACGCAAAAACTAAAAACACAAAAAAATAGTAATAAAAAAAAAAAAATAAAAGAAGATACAACATCAATTACAACAACTAGAACAATGGATTGAAGTCGATGATTTATATTTGACAAGACATAAAATCCAACAAAAACACTTCAAATAGCACAGCAATTACAACAACCAACACATGAAATACAACAAAAGAAAATAAAAAAAAAAACTACAATTTCGCATCAGTTTCTTTTATTGTAGCTCTGTGTTGATGTTTTGTGATGGCTTCTGTGTTTTGTTTTGTGTGTGTGTTTGTCTCTGTGGCTTTTTGCGAAATTGGCCTCAAATCCTCTACAACATCATCACGAGCACGGCCCCTCACCCTCTTCGCCTCTTGTTTACCCTCCACCCACATTTGTATATCATGTAGTTCAATGCAAAGCGTTGATTTATTAATTCTTGCAAAATTTACTGCAGTCACTCGCACTCCATCTCTCAATTGCTGCCTCTGTCATTCGCTCCTTCTCTCATTCACTCCCTCTTTTACTGCCTACCTCCCTGTCTCGCTTCCCCTATTGTCCGTCTCTTTCATCAGTCTCCCTCATCCCTCTACCACCAACCATAAATCGTGCATCATCCGAGACATGATTTGATCCGAATTTAATTGAAATCCTTTTTGGAGGCCTCCATCTAGAGATGCTGGAATCCGCTGTCCACGAGTTTAAAGTGATTTCCTTTGACGTTCGTGAAATGAATTTTGCATTGTGTGATTTATAGTTTTTGTAATTTTTTAAAAGCTCATATTTCATGAAACCGTTTTTGTCCCGAGCTCTCCGGAGCCTTTGTCAAAGCTCTACCTCCCCACGGTCTTTTGATATGTGATCTCTTTTATTCCAGGCTGGATCGTCACGATTTAAAAGCTCTCTTTGGACTCATGGGAGAGGTAAGTGGAATATATTTATATATTTTTTTAAATACCATTTAAATCCTGGATTTTTATTCAAAACTTTTTTTGCCCAATATTTTTTAAACCGCATCAGTTTGGTTAGCTTTTAATCAATTGCTTTTTTATTCAATTAATTTTTTTTCAATTCTCCTTTATATTCATATCCTATTTTATTCAATACCTTTTCTTATTTAATTTATTTTTTATTTTATTTATTATTATTTTATTTTATTTTCAATTAAATTTTATGGCACTCCAAAAACTTTTTACACACAATAGTAACCATAAGCCGTTTAAATTTCTGGGATTTAAAATCAATAATCTTCGTGTTAAAGAAAAAAATAAATTACAATTGTAATCCTGCGAAAGTTAAATCCACGTAAAGCCAAAGCCTCTGGCTAATTGCCCCAGTGAGATCTGTCCTTAAATACTTTAAACCCAAAGAATCTTTTCTCCTCACTCTCACCCATTGTGAGGGTCATGGTTCTATGGATTTTATTGATTCGAATTTCGTAATTTAATGCTCGCTCGTGAAATTTCCATAGGACCTCTGTCGTCCCTTTTGCACATCACGTGCTCTGAATTGATTCATTCACTCATTCATTTATTTATTCGTTTTCATTAAAACGAAACATGGGCCCGAGGGATTGAGGGGTTGAAATATACATGTATTATGCCATATGTTCGTCCAAGTGTCGAATAAATCGCATTGAAATGCGAGAAGAACGCAACAAAATGCAAAATTATTCAAATGCACAGACATTTATTGCTCATACGCCCCGGTGCCCTCCCATCACTCACTCATTTCTTCTCTCTTCCTCTTCCACCTCTTCCTCCTCCTTCGCCTCCGCGTCAGGCGTTCTAATCTCGAATTAATTTCATTAAAAGCGTGTGTGTGTTGGGATTTGAACTCGTTTTAATGGCACTCGCACTCACTGAATTCGCATCCAATCGCTGGACAATGCGTGACCAATTTACCATGAAATCGCATTTGTTCAAATCTAATCAGTACAACAACAAAAAGGAACAATCTCTGACTACAACGAGATGAACAATGGGACAAGAGATTGGAAAAATAATAAGAGCTGAGATAAAAAATATGAGAAGTGATAAAAAACAATAGGAGAAGAGATAAAAAAAACAATAGAAGAAGAGATAAAACAAGAAGAGGAGAAGAGATAAAAACAATAGGAGAAGAGATACAAAAAAAGAGCAGCGATAAAAAAATACAATAGCAACAGAGAAAAAAAAAATAACAATAAGAGTAAAAATAAAGGAAAAATAAAATAGGAGTAGAAATAGCTGCCACAAGTCCAGTAGCAGGAGTAATTGTAGTGACAACCGGAACAATGGGACAATAGTAAAGTGCAGCTGAGATATTATATATGGAGTTCTCTATTGTTTTTTCAAATATCGATATTGAAGAGCATTTCAATATGGGTATAAATAAATTTAATACTACTTATGGTTTTTTTAAGGACAATTTATTTTTATAGGAAGATTTTTGAATGAAATGAATAAATTAATAAAATATAGAAGAAAAAATGTAAGCTTATGAAAAATGTTATTGTTAAAATTTTCAAAATTTAAATGAAAAAATTAAAAAAAAATATTACAACTTTGACAAAATTAGGAAATTTTTAAAAAACATAAGAAACTTTAAAATTTAAGAAATTTGAGAAATTTTGAAATAGTTAAAAATTTTGAAAAATTGAGAAATTTAAAAAAAATAAATTAGAAACTTTTTTTAAGAAATTTGAGCAAATGTAATTCGAAAAAATTTTGAAAAATTAAGAAATTTAAAAAAATATTGAGAAATTTTGGAAAATTTTATAAATCTGGAAAAATTTAAGTAATTTAAGAATTTGTAATTATTTGAAAAAATTAATATATTTAAAGAATTTAATGTTTTAGAAGCTCCTAAAAATCCACTCGTTGAAATACTTAAATGTCCTTTTGGTTTAAGTTTTCACCTTAAATAAGGCCATTATAGAACTTTGACTTAATTAGTATTTATTGCAGTTCAGATTATAATTGTGCTTTAGAGTAACAGAGGGAAAGTTAGTAAAAAGAGAGAGAGAGAGAGGGAGGGGGAGGGAGAGGGTGATGCGTGTTTATTTGGCCGGTATTTCTCAACTATACATTTCTTTGTACATTTCCTTTCCGTGTTGGGCGGTAACTGAGCTGAGAGAAGTCAATGAGGCGGTCTTTGAGATATCGCCACAGATGTTAATGCTGATTAGCATAAACACACACTCACACACATACAGACATGCAAATGGCTCATATATAAATATTTTCTCAGAAATGTCACGACATCCGCCGGGCGTTGCCAACAGATGGAATAAATCACAGTTTCGTCTAAACATGGATGGATTTGGCAAGTCTTTAGGTATTTAAGACGGGGAGAGAAGTCATAAGGGAAGTTGAGAGAGAGAGAAAGAAATAACTATATGAGGAGAATTAAGAATAAATCTAATGCATATTTGAGAAACTCCAGATTTGGCTATAAAATAGCTAAAATGACATCACTGCCCTTGAGTATGGGCAATAAATCAACTACGATAATTCACTTCATTATGTCAGCCCTCGACATGAGTTCAAAAGTGAACAGAAGAAAAGGGGTGAGCGAAGAAGAAGAAGACGAGATCACGACCCAATAGAAAGTCGACATTGAGAACAATAGGGCATCACTGCCGGGGAAAAACAACAATAACTACAATAATAACAAAAACGTAAACATAACAAACAATGGAGAGACTGAGAGAAACAAATGTAAGCAATTGTAATAGAAAAAAAACACCAATATCAAAATAATGACATGAGCAACAACAATATCAAAACAATGACAGAAACAACATAAGCAACGACAACATTAAAAACAAACAAAAGTAACAAGAACAACAAAAGTTCATAAAACAACAAAAATGCATAGAACAACAAAAGTATCAACAAGACAACAACCAAAAACATCAAGAACAACATAATATCGACAACAAAAACAAAATCAAAAATAAAAAGTACCAACAACAAAAAGTTCATAGAACAACAAAATCAGCAAAATCAAAAAATAAAACCAACAGCAAAAACAAACCAACAGCAACAACACCACCAACTACTTAGAACAAGAGCAAACAACAACAATGACAAAGCTAAGCCGCATTCAAAGGCTTTAAAAGCCTTCAAGTTGCCACCGGATTCTCCCGTTCACGATTCCACCCAAAGCCAAGCGATGCCGAGGGTGCAACGCGGAATGCATTCAGAACTTTGGTGCAGTCTGTGGAAAGGGTGAGAGCATAGAGAGGCGGAGAGAGGGGCCAAGAGAGAGAGAGGCGTGAGAGGGGCCGAGAGAGAAGGGCATGAGAGGGGCCGAGAGAGAAGGGCGTGGCGCACGCGACAGTCTGAAAGGCGGCGGCTCGACGCCGGTCACAAAAGCACCGATCCCACGACGCCCATCCACCCATGCACCTTGCCACGCCCTCTTGAGGATATGTGTCGAATGGAAGGAGGCGAGGGATGAGGTTGAAAAGAGACGGAGGAGAAGAGAGAAATGCATTGCGGCGAATGCACTTGGAGTACGCAGCTAGGATAGCGAGGTGAATGAGATGGATGGAAGGAACTGGAAACAGGAAGCTGGGTGCAGGGAGCCGCTTGAACCGCATTTAAATATTTGCAAACGCCGCGATTGAGACGCATGCGAAGGATAAGGAAGGCGGATAATAAGTTGAAGAAGGAGGTGGTGGAGGCCAAGGAGGAGAAGGATTATGAAGAAATGGAGGATGTGAACGAAGAGAAAGAGAAGGTTGATGTGAAAGAGGAGAAAGAGAAGGTGAATGCGGAGAAGAAAAGATGAAGCTCTCGGATTTGGGATTTATGGCTTTTACGGATTCCATAGAATGGCTCATGAGAAGCCACCAAGAAGACTTTTCGCTGGTACTGAAGAGAAATCTGTTCGGTGGTACTGAAGAGAAATATTTTCGATGATACTGAAGGGAAATCTACGACAATGCCATGAATTTCGAGAGGAGACGAACGACACTTTGAGAGAATCCGTGCCCGGATTTCCACCAACCAAGTTTGGGGTCAGGTCAGGTGGATTCCTCCAGAGAGACAACAAGGCGCGTAGTTTCATATGTTCGACTATGTGTGCGAGGGGTTTTTTTTATGTATTTGTGTGAGTGTATTTTAATGTGAGTTTGTCCTACTGCCGAAGGATATGAAATGCAAAAGGAAATGTCGTTGAGAACGTTGTTCGTAGGACGACCCGATGTGTTTCTTGAAGCACTCGTTCTACATCCTTTTTTCCCTCCGTCTCCACTAAGTCGAAGCATGCAGCGATTCCACACATACTCACACACACTCAATCACATACACTCTCACTCTCAACATCGGGAGTTTTCCCCTCGTTTATTTGCAAACCCTCAAGTGAAGAAGATCAAGTGCAAGCTTGATCCACATAGTCAGAGTTTTATTTAAATAAATACTGAGTCTTCAAACGGCGACAACGACTAAAGGGGTTGAGAGGATGTTGGGTTAGAGGTAGATGGAAAAATGTGTCCGGCAGAGAGAGAAGACATTGAGGATTCCTTCTGGTCGATGAGATCGAAATGTGAAGACGATCAGGGTTTCGTAATCGGAGGATTCGCTGGATAAGACAGAATCTCAGAGGATGAATGTTTCTATATAAAGGAAAAGAGAGAAAGATGAGAAGATAAGGAAGGAGGAGGAAAAAAAGCGAACAGAGGAGAAGAGAAGACGAGACTAAAGAGAAGAAAAATCGAGACTGAGAAGAAAATTCGAGACTGAGAAGAAGAAAAAGACATGCAGTGAAGAAAAAAATACGAGGCAAAGGACAAGAAAAAATAAAGACAACTGGGTTAGGAAAAAAAGTACAAAATCCCATTATTCCTCTCGGCAGCCATAAAACTGAAGTCTCTGCATTGTGAACTGGTGTCGAGTCTTCTACGAACAGCTGGCAGCACTCGAGTGCGAAGTGCTGCTCACCCGACAATGTGGCCATATTTTTCGACCACAACGAGTGCGGTTTTATGGCAATGATGACAGCGACAACAACTACAATAACGATAACAACAACAACAACGAAAACAACAAAAATGAGGACGATGACTACAAAAACAACGATGGTGACGATGACAGTTTGACGACGATTTCTCTAAGAAATTAAGCGATCAAAACGAGAGATTTTGTTATTGTTGTCGATGGAATCGAGAATTAAAATTAAATCGCACAGAAGAAGAAGAACTCTACTAACTTTTCGTGCCTGGGTGATGTTGTTGATGGTGAAGAATCGAAGACACAGTGTTGTTGTGACGATGGTACAGTGTTGTTGGCCATCATTACGAGCCAAAGTATGCACAACAAACCAATAAAAGTCCGGGGCGTCGCGAGTCCTGCGAGGCCAGGACAACCCACCAGCCAATCCTCTCAATTCTTCTTCTCCTCCATCTCTCTCTCGTTCCTCCTCTCCTTATCCTCCCCGTCCTTCTCATTCTCTTCATTCTCATTCTCTTCATTCTCCCTTCAACGAGTGGGTCATAAAATCTGAAGACAAAACGTTCCACCACCAGCCGTCTCGCCCTCGTCTATTTCTTTGGTCTTGGCTCGTAAAAACGCGAATACATGAGACGCAGACATAAAACAGCGCATCGTCTTCATCGTAGACTTCGTCATCGCCTTCGTCTCACACTCCGTCATCGTCTTCGTCTTCTGCTCCATCTTCCTCTTTGGCTTCCACTTCTCTCCGGTCGATCGAATTCTTTCGCTCAAGACAAGAGTGAATAAGACAGTGAGTTAAGAAGGAGGAATGCGGTTGATGGAAGACGTTTGAGGGGGTTGATGACGTTTAGTGGGCGGTTTCGTTGTCTCCAAAGCATTAGCAACATCTTGTTGACGCTCATCCCATGTCATCACATCATGTGTCCTTGGGAGTTCTTTCTCGAAGGCGATAACTCTGAATTGATTGCATAATTTTGTTGACTTTGAGGATTCCGCCGACAATTGACTTGTTTATGAGATGGGATATGTCACGAGGGCGTGATGGAGGCGGGACGGAGGCGGTGGGCAGCTCTTGTAGTAGAGAGTTTATAAAGTGAGAAGGTTGAGGGAAGAAAAAACTCAAGGGAAGAAGAAACGCAAGGGAAAAGAAACTCAAGGGAAGAAGAAACGCAAGGGAAGAAGAACTCGAATGGAAGAAGATTCCACAAATAGGAGGCTCCATTAAAACTCGATCTCTTAAGAAACCGAAATATTTTTCTCATTTTTATGGCCACCCACTTTCCACTGCCGATACAACACTGTTCTGCAATTACCCCTGACAACATTGAAAGCCCCATAACAATTGGTAAGAAGAGTGAAAGAGAGCGAGAAGAAGAGCTAGAATAAGGACATGGATACAAAACGCACTCCTCTCAAACAAGGCATAAATTGCTATTTTATAATTAATCGATAAAACGATAAAAGCTGCAGGCACAAATTCACAAACACACATACAGACAAATACGACTGACACACATACAGACAAATACGACTGACACACACATAAAGATGGAGACACACATTGACATGGAATCGAGGATAATACAAAGTTCATGTTTATTTTCGATGCGAAGCGGTTAAATACACACACACTCACGAATGGAAACAAACACATAGACACAAATAGCCCAATATGCATACCTAATCCAACCGCACACACTCACGACCTCTGATCGACACAGGGGCACGATGAGGATGGTGTGTGCGTGAGATTGGCATGGTGTGCGTGAGATTGTGATGGTGTGCGTGCGATTCTGATGGTGTGCGTCTGCCTGTCCGTTTATTTATCATCGACATCGGAACTCGTGTCTCATGTGCGCCATTTTGTACTCCTGTCGATGGCTGTCTCCGGCTCTCTGACCGTTGCTCGAAAATTATTTCGAATGCGATCTGACAGATGGTCTGCGAGTGGACATGCCCCCGAATTTGTGGACAGACAGCCGTGACCGAAATATAGACAGCTTGGCCGAAGGACAGACATCATGAGCGACCAAATATGGACAGTTAGGTGAGCCAGAGATCAAAACTAAATGAAGGACGAGGTGGTCCTTTGTGGGTGGTTCACTCTGTCAATCTGGACACACACTGACAGAAACATTCTTTCAATGAATATTTATAGAGCCTTAAGGCGTGTCACGGATAGGATTTGAATGCAATATCTAGAGAAATTTTGTCAAGAGACGATTTTCTAATAACTTGAAGGAAGATCAGCCCTCATTCTATGGAAATGATAATTCCAATGGAAACGTCTTCGTTTGACTGTGATTTTCATAAGCAACCCTTGGCAACCCTTGATTACGACAAGTTCAATAATTGCGGTGAGCCATGGCGCGTGTTTTGCTTCATTGGAAATCCACTTTGGTATCTATAAATTATTAATCCGAGGCCTTCTACTTGAACTCTGCAATTAACCCATTTCTTACCCTTGCCCCTGGTGGTACCGAGAACTACGACGAAGGCTTCGTATAATCGCCAACAAACCTCCTACGACCCCAAACCGTCTTCATACGACCTCATGCAATCATCCTTCGACCCTTCAACTCCCTTCGACCCCTTTCAACCTCTCATACAAAACCCCGATAAACTCCGCTTTGCACATTGCATTTGCATGTAGCTAAATTCGAAATTCAAAATGAGCGATTTTGCATGCGAATAGACACAAGAACAAAGACTACTACTGCTATTTCTACTACAATACATCTTTTTCTCCAACTATCATTGGATGAATAGACGGATAGATAGGTAAATAAATTGATGGATAGATAAGTAGAAAAAAAAAATAAATAGATAGACAAACTCATAGTTAGATAGAAAACGTGGAAAACTATTCAACGGAAACGAACGAGTCGAATCCCATTAAATTAATTCCATCAACAAGTCGCCAGATGATTCATTTGTTCACATTAGTATGAGTGCAAAACGTTGCCAACTACGCCGGAAATGTCTTGGCCATAGTGGATTAATCTGATTGCAAACTCACCACTCGGTGTCCAGGTGACGAAGCATCCTCCAACTTTCATTAACTTCTCCTTTCATTAACTTCTCCTCTCACCAACTTCTCCTTTCATCACCTTCACCACAATCACCTTTCACCACCTTCTGTTTGGCATCGAGGACAATGGGATAATGTCCACTGGTTATTGATTATTTTCGCCAATAGCTGGACAGTCTTGCGAGTTTTGACACTATCCATAGTGCCTTCTCTTTCGCTCCTTTCCTCCATATCCTCCTCCTGCCTGTCAGTCCATGAGAGACCATGAGTTCGCGTGACACGGGTTCCCGGCGGAAGACATCGGATGCATCGGCGGACCGGAATCAAAACCTGTGACCCTTTGACAGGTGATTGATGGACATTCGTTCGTTCGATGGCCCCTCGAGTGTCACGAGTTGATCCCACGGCAACAGGAGGCTCATTATTCGTTGTAATCCAGGTCATTAGGTTTAGGCCGAATTACATTGTGGCCCTTCTTTGACCAAAACGGACTGTTCGGCCACCTTTTGTGCTTCGGGATTAATGTAATTGGTTCATATGAAAAGACCTCATTTGGGATGAAGACTTTATTTGGGCTGAAAACCTAATTTAGATGAAAACCTAATTTGGTGCTTCAGAATGGACTTCGATTTGCCTCAATCCTCTTATAATTGATAATTGATCAATGAGAGAATTGGTGGAAAGGCGGGAACATTAACAAGCTCGGGGATTTACGATTGATCAATTAAATATCCGCATGAATTATTCAACACCTAATTAGGGTCTATGTCTAGGCCTCATTTCGTATTCCCACATGTGTTCCTTGTCATCGCATCGGGACGTCGACGGCGTCTCTAACTCCGATGGGCATAAGCCTTAATCGTCAACTGTCCTGAGGCGAGCGGAAACAACTCATCGGACTCATGGCCAAAATCATTTTGAAATGTTTTGCAGGACTCCATGGTCATAGAACGAATTCCCTGAGAGGGCCAAGGAGTGGCCAATTAAAACCGGTGATGCCATATTAAAACTGGCCATGTTAAAACCGTATTTTTCCATTAGACACTTGAATATGGGTGAAGGATATCAAGCAATTAACCACAAGAGACGATTTACATTTGAATTTTCAATTATTTTTATTTCCGGAAAATTGCAATTGTTCCCTTCACTTTTTTACCCCCGGCTATCGGTGACACGTGGGGATCGTGAGGGGGTTTGGAGAAGACGAGGGGGCGCTGTGAAAGTGGGTTGAATCCTAGCATATGTCACATTTGCCACATTTGTTACCGCTGCTCATTTATCATCCTGCTGTGGCATTCAAGGTGCTCGCTCTCACGGGTCAATTCACTCCGATGTAACTTAGGTTTTTCCACTCTTCTCCTTTCACTCTTCCCTTCTACATTTGTCACTCTCTCCCTCTCTTCACCTTTTTCTCTCACTCTTCACATTTTTCCCTCTCTCTTCACATTTCCCCCCCTCTCTCTTTCCCTCTCTCCCTTTCTCGAGGTTGGAGACTCGATTCGGGAGTAGAATTCCACTCATGTCCCCGTAGAACAATAAACTTTTAGCTGGGCTCAACTTTAATCTTCACATGAAAGTTTAATAAATCGCCCAACAACTACAATTACAATGAAAGCTATTACAACAACAATAGCAATTACAAGAACAAAACAAAAATAACAATAGCAATTACAAAAACAAGAAAAACAAAAACAATAATAACATTTACAACAACAGTAAATAATAGGAAAGCAATTACAAATACAATAGAAAATACAAATACAATAGAAATTACAAATACAACAGAAATTACAAATACAATAGAAATTACAACTAAAACAATGACGACGCTAACAAACACTACCACATGTTACAACATCAACACACTTACATTACACCCACACACTAACCTCATACACACACACTAAACTCATACACACAAACACTTCAATATCACACACACACACAGTTCTATCTCACACACATGCGACACGCACGATTAAACTACGTGACTTTGTGTGCGTTTCGAGCGTTTATATTTAGATTCCTGGTCGATAAGCGTTCGTCCACGCGCTCCACGCCCCCCTTTCTCTCATCGTCCCACCCATAATACTTCCGTTCTATCGTTGCATATTTTTAGTTTTTCAATAATTTTAATAAAACGGCTGGCAACGCTGGCATCGGCACGAAAACCACGTTGAGCCGGCTTTCGTTCGACTCGAAGAACCCGAAGTTCGTTCGGGGTGAGAGAGGGAGACGACAGGAATCAGGTCGAAGTATAATTGTGGGGTTTGCGGAATAAAAATCGTGTTTTATATAAAAGAAAAAACAATCTTGTTTTATATAAAAGGATATCGTTGGCTCTTTCAGAACATGAAGAACAAAAATCCTTACCGAATGTTTGTAGAATTCTAATCGAGTGATAGAAATAGAAACATCGATTAATGAAGTTCTTAATGGATCTTTGTACCTTGTATAATTATGTACTATAGGTACTTTTTTTTAATGATATCTATATTGGTGCTTGACAAGAATTTCGTTTTTTCCTCTAGTCCTAATATAAATAATCAATTGTTGCAATGATCAACCTTGGTTCAATTCATTATTTCGGAACATTAATTCATGACGTCTGTCCCATTGGAAACCCTCGATAAATTATTAATACCTGTCAATAAAGGCCCAGAGTAGTGACATCTGATAATGAAAACGAGTCGTTAAAAATCAATTGTCCCGTGAATTTATGCATTAATGTGTATTTTAAATGTCCTCTCGATGGGCGTTACCGCAACGGGCGAAGGCGAGCGAGAACGGTCAGAGGTTGTTCAACCATCGTTTGGTCGATAGCGATGGTTTATGGCCTTATCGCGAGTTTGTGGGATTCATAAAAACTTTGGCAAAGAAATGAATGGCAGAATCAATCGCACACAGGTGGCAACGACAACAACAACGACAATCGAAATCGATGACGATGATGAGAACGAAGACGTCGCTTGAGAGAAATCGAGTGAAATTTCATCGATGACAGCGACTTTTCAATGGGTTCTCGACAATTGATTTAATTGACTGACTGATTGATGGATTGTCATTTTGATTGATCGACATAGTGGTTGAGTTTCACTCAAGCATTTTAAGGATGTCTAAATGGCTGACGAAATATGCGACGCACCCTGTTTCACCCTCCTGGCTCGAACGAACGCACAACTGTAATGGATTCCCACGACAAGGACATGCTAAGCTGGCGGCGTGACACACCAAAACAACATGACATATCGCGATGTTATCCACCTCCTCCAACTCTGGAGAAACCAAGAGAAATGGAAGAATTCTGTCGAACTGGATTGAATTTCAATGAACGAAGATGAGGGAGGATCATGGGAGGAAGGATGGATCCTGTCATCATGAAATTTCAACCATCCAAAAGAAGCTGTGGCGGGGAAAGAGGTAGCAAAAAAAAAACAACGAGAATAAAAAGCAGTACAAGAAAAAGAATTAAAAGAAAAAACAAAAAAAAAAGTGAAAATAAAAAAATAACAAGTAAAATAAATAAAAAGAAAACAGAAGAAAAAAATCTGAACTTGATGAAAATTCTAAAATAACCCTGGATTATTTAAAGCCCCCGACAATTGAAAGTCTCCCCACTGTGGCGGAAAGTTCAATCGATTTCATCAATCCACGTGCCACGAGCCATTGGCGGTTGGTTTAATTAAACGCTTTTGTGTGAATCGCACGAAGATGGCCATTTGTCTTCATTTGCGTGGGAGCCACGACCACACAACGACCACACGACCCAGATTTGTGCAAGGAATCAAGGAATCTTGTGGTAACCACAGATTGTGAAATCCGTTTACTAGGACAAAGATAATGCAAATGGGCTAGGTTAGTTATAGACTAGATTAGTTAAAGATATTTCAATTAATGAAAATAAATGTTTATTTTATTTCAAGTCAAAATTGTATGCCTATCACTGACAATTGATAAGATTCAGTTTTTGAACTGATAACTAATAAACTTCAGGTCAATTTCAAATGAAAAACAAAATATATTAATTAAATACCTACAACTATATTATCGATGGGGAGAGTGGGTAGAAAGAATAATAGGGAGATTGTAATAGAGAGAGAATGATGAGAGAATGATAGGGAGAGAGGAAGAGAGAAAATAGAATATGTTAGACTCTTCCAAGTGAAGAGGAGAACATAGTTTTATTTACAAAACAATTTTTCGACTACTTTATCAGCAGAATGAGAGCTTTAGAAAAGTGCAACAAAATCAAAGCAAATAAACAATCAGCATCAATTGCTAGTATCTCCACTCAGAATAGGAAGATATACCACATATGGAGAAAGCAAGCTTTCGAAATCAACAGAGAGCTTATAAATCAGTGGGTCAATTAAGAATTCATTCAGTCAATTGTGCGGTGCCCACTAAAGGGGTTCTCGGTGAAAATGTGTCCGTGTTTCATGACCTTCGCGCTGCTCGCCATCCTCGGTGGCTTGATCTATGCCTTTCTCGTGTGGAATTTCGGTTACTGGAAGAGGCGTGGCATCAAGGAGGCCAAGGCTCTTCCATTGTTCGGTAGTTTTCCCAGCCAATATACACAGAAACGGAATTTTATCTACGACATTGACGAGATGTACAAGTGAGTCGGCAAATTGTGGAATACAGTGAATAATGTGAAGACATATAGTTGACCTTGATCTTGCAGAAAGCACAAGAAAGACGAGAACTTCCTGGGTGTCTACAGCAGTCGCACCCCACAGATTCTGATCTTGAGCCCCGAATACGCCCACAAGGTGTACGTCAACGACTTCAAACACTTCCACGATAATGAGTTCACCAAATTCGTGAGTTTCCGAGAACTTTTCATACTTGTGAACTATGTAAATATATTTTGTATACTCCCAGGTCAGTAGGGACGTGGACATCATAATGGGCAACAATCCCTTCGTGCTGACCGGCGAGGAGTGGAAGGAGAGACGTGCCGAGATCACTCCTGGTCTAACCGCAAGTCGGGTAAATAATGTTGTATTTAGCAAAATGCTCCTATATTCACAAACCCAATTCGTTCAGGTGAAGAGTGTTTACCCGGTGACGAAGGAAGTCTGCAAGTCCTTCACCGAGTACATCCGGAAGCAGAGCAAGATGGCCACCAAGGATGGTATCAATGCCAAGGAGGTAACTCAAGTGGATAATGGAAAATATCACTCGATTTTTATTGACTCTCCTTGATTCGACCCAACCTCTCAGATCAGTCTTCGCTTCACCACCGAAGTTGTTTCCGACTGTGTGCTCGGCATCAAAGCGGCCAGTTTCACCGATCGCCCGACTCCGGTTTACGAGATGACCAAAAAAGTCTTCGATCACTCATTCTTCTTCCTCATGTACAATGCAGTGGCGAATTTGTTGCCTCTGATTCGTAAATTCTACATGGCTCGATTCTTCTCTAAGGAAGCAGAGAAATTCTTCTTTGATCTGATGCAGACCTCGATCGATTTGCGTCGTCAGTCGCGAAGTGGCGATCGTTTGGATTTCCTCAACTACATGCTCCAGCTGCAGGAGAAGAAAAACCTCTCCACAATGGATCTGACGTCGCACACGATGACCTTCTTGGTGGATGGTTTCGAGACGACTTCTTTGGTCTTAGCTCATACCTTGTTATTGGTAAGATCTGAGTGAGTTATCGACATGATCATGTTATAGTTTTTGATTCTAACAGCTTGGTCGGAATCCTGAGGTGCAGGAAAAGTTGCGCAAAGAAATCGAGTCCATCGACGAGCTGAGTTTCGAAGCAATCAACGACATGCCATATTTGGATGCTTGTTTTCATGGTAGGGAATTTTTTATTACTAATTCATCATTATTCAAATGACTCTTTCTCCACCAGAGAGCCTTCGTATATTCTCCCCTCAGATGGTGTCGAACAAACTCTGCACCGCCCCCTATGAGATGGTCAATAAGGATGGTACCAAGCTCCAGTTGGAGGTGGGTACCACGGTTCTTGTTCCAGTCTATTGTCTGCACCATGATCCGGAAATCTATGAAAACCCCGAAGACTTCATACCCGAGCGTTTCCTCGAGGAGAACGGAGGCGTCAAGAAGTATCGGGAAATGGGCGCCTATTTGCCATTTCGGTGATGGACCCCGAGTTTGCTTGGGTAAGTTCGATTTTGATGGTTTTATGAAACTCAGTTTCGATTATCTCTTCTCAATAATTAGGTATGCGTTTCGCCATGACTCAACTGAAGTCGGGAATTGTTGAGATTATGAAAAACTTCAACATCAAAGTGAATCCGAAAACTCGCAGGGACAATTATGTGGACAAGACGTATTTCATGAGTCTCTTGGAGGGCGGCATTTGGTTGGATTTCGAACCGAGGAACTGAAGATGAACAAATTTACTATATACAAATATCTTGTAGTCCTTTAGTGATAGTGATAAAATGTAATTAAAAAAATTTTAATATATTAATTTTGTGATTATATGAAAAACACGGTTAATCAAAAATCGAAAATTTTTTTAATTCCAATTTTTTTTTAAATCAACAATTATTTTTTGATGAATTCTAGCAAATTAAAAAAAAAATATGTTGTGTATTTTTTTTTTTAATTTTTATATTTGAAAAATTATTTTCTCTTAAAACGCGAAAATCGACCCAAGTTATGATATTTAAACCTTATTAGTTAATATATTTTACGACTAAAATCAAATCCAATTGTACAAAACTAGGCCGAAGTTTTTACAATAATATGTTGTTGTTGATGAAACTATGACAAAATATTATCAACCAGTTATCTTCAAGTGATGGTAGAGTACCACAAATGCTTCCGATTGACAGCATATCTGGAGATGTCTAGCAGCGATAGCAATTGTTGCTGATAGGGGGAGACAGTAGCGAGACCTCGACACTGACTTTACAAAACAATCAATAGAAGCACTGATGAGCTCAATTGGTTGTTATCATCGCGGCATGTTGTTGCACAAACCCAGTCGAGTGGAGGCATCCAACAACAAATTGATTGTAATTGAATCGACGCCGCCGTAGTCGCTATGGTAGCCACAGAGCATGTGGATTAATCTGCATGACCATTAGTTAATCGTCGGAACGCGAAGCGAAGAGACGTGTGGAAGTGAGGAGACTTGTGGATGTAAATAGACTTGTGGAAGTGAAAAGACTAGACTTGTGTACGAGAAGAAAATTTCAGAAGAAAGGAAACTTCCATCGAAATGTGTCCGTGTTTTGTAACCCTCGCCTTGCTCGCGATAGTCGTGATCTTGGTCTACGTCTTCCTTGTGTGGAACTTCGGCTACTGGAAGAAACGTGGCGTCAAGGAGGCCAAGTCCCTTCCATTGTTGGGTAGTTTTCCCAATCAATATACGCAAAAACGTAACGTCGTCTACGATGTGGACGATCTATATAAGTGAGTATCCAAAAAGAATCAAGAGAGATCCCATTCTATATAGTTTTTATTCAGAAAATACAAGAATGATGAGAATTTCCTGGGAGTCTACAACAGTCGGACACCTCAACTGTTGATCCTGAGTCCCGAACATGCGCGCAAGGTTTTCGTCAACTGACTTCAGAAGCTTCCACGACAATGAGTTCTCGATATTTGTGAGTTTCTAAAGATTCTCTTATTTAGTATATGTATCTATGTATGAACTGTATTTACTTCCAGATTAGTAAAAAGGTCGATGTTATCCTGGGAAACAATCCTTTCATTTTGACTGGGGAGGAGTGGAAGGAGAGACGTGCCGACATCACCCCTGGTCTGACCCTTAGTAGGGTGTGTTTCCATAATCTGTGATTGATTTTTATACTTCGTCATTTACTGAAACTCATTTAGGTGAAAAGTGTTTATCCGGTGACGCAAAAGGTGTGCAAATCCTTCACCGAATACATCTGGCAGCAGAGCAGGATGGCGCCCAAGGAGGGTCTCAATGGAAGAGATGTATGTATCACGTGATATATATAACTTGTCCTGACAATCATCACTTATCCTTAATATCAATACTTCTTGTCATATAAGATCTGCCTTCGCTTCACCACCGAGCTCGTGTCCGACTGTGTGCTCGGCATCAAAGCGATGAGTTTCTCCGACCATCCGTTGCCCATCTTCGACATGACCAAGAAAGTCTTCGAACAATCGCTTTTCTTCAACATCTACTCGGCCATTGCGAATCTGGTGCCACAACTGAGGTGTCTCTATATGCCACGATTCTTTTCGAAGGAGGTCGAGACGTTCTTTTTCGATATCATGAAGTCGGCCATCGAATTGCGTCGCCAGAAGAAGGACGATGATCGTGCTGATTTCCTCAACTACATGCTTCAATTGCAGGAGCGAAAGCAGTTGACCACAATGGAAATCATGTCGAACACCATGACATTCCTGACCGATGGCTTTGAGACAACGGCCTCTGTTTTGGCTCATACTTTGCTATTGGTAATCTAATTTTTAGTTTTCATTGTCAATCTTTTAAACTACCTGGTATTCTTTGTAGTTGGGACGTTACCCGAAGACCCAGGAGAAGTTGCGACGAGAAATCGAGGCTCAGAATGCCATTGATTTTGATGCATTGACCGAGCAGTTGCCTTATCTGGATGCTTGTCTACATGGTAAGCTAGCTCTTTGACTTTAAACTCCACAACTCACATTTCCTCTTGTCCATGTCATTTGCAGAAGCCATTCGTCTGTTTGCTCCCCAGTTGGTGGCTCGCAAAATCTGCACCGCTCCCTGTGAGTTGGTCAATAAAAACGGTCAGAGCGTTCGGTTGGAAGTCGGAACCGTTGTCCAAGTGCCAATCTATTGTCTGCACCATGATCCCGAGATCTACGAGAACCCCGAGGATTTCGTGCCCGAGCGATTCCTCGAGGAGAACGGTGGAGTGAAGCGCTATCGAGAGATGGGCGCCTACTATGGATTCGGTGATGGACCCAGAATGTGCATAGGTGAGTTTTTCGAGAATTCATCTGTTGAAATTTTGCTCATTTATTTCTCCTTTAAAGGCATGCGCTTCGCTTTGGTGCAGATGAAGTCGGCTCTGGTGGAGATCATCAGAGACTTCAATGTCAAAGTTAATCCGAAGACAAGGAAGGACAACTACCTGGATATGTCTATCTTCATGGGAAACTTGGACGGCGGCATTTGGTTGGATTTTGAGCCGAGAAACTGAGGAACATTTGAGGAACTAATAAAATATTGAACAAATGGAGAAGGGACCAAAGGGCAAGGAACCAAAAGGGAAGGGACCAAAAGAAATGGGAACAAAAGCAAAAAAGGTATAAAAGAAAAAAATGAATAAAAGCAAAAGGAAATAAAAGCAGAATTGAACAAAAACCCTTTGACAAATACATTTTTTTTTTTTTTGTTGAACGTCAAGAACAATAAATTAATTATTCACCATGACGTCATGCGATTCCATAGTTCTCATAGTCTGGCAGCACTACTCCGAGTCTAAATGAGAAAACTTTTCCATGCTCACTCACTCATTCGGTTTTATTGCCGTCCTGGAGGGAGTTTTTTTTTTCCTACTACTACTACTACTACCACTTCTACTACTATTGTGAATGGAGTGAAAGTTAGTCAGTCGCATGGTTGGAATGTGCTGTCGGGGGGTTGTGGAAGGTGTGGCGTGTATTTGCACACGGACACCCATCATCGTTCGAGGAGGAACAAAAACTAAGTTCAGAGTTTTATTTGTTTATTATGAGGGGTTGCCGAAGAAATTTTCGACTTTTGTCAGGTTCTCTAATAAAATAATTAAATTTACTCGGTTTGGTTTTCAGAAGAAACTTCAGTTCTTGAGTAAAATATAGATATTATAACGACTTTCTCTGTTTCCTTTTACGATTCTAACTCTGACTCTCACTCATTTTCTTATTCTCTCTCTGTCTATCACTCCTTCTCCCTCACACATGTCTCGATTATGAATCAGCATCAATTTGAAAATTCGATCGATTCGTCGAAAAAGCTTTGTTTGTCCTAGAATTGTCGAATATATTTCTCTCTCTCTCTCTCTCTCTCTGTCTCCCTTTCTTTGTCCCTCACACACAAACACAGACAGACAGACCACTAGCCAGATAGACATCTAGACACAGAAACAAGTTGTGAGTTTAAAAAGTTTCTGAACGTGATAAAAACTCTAATGTTGTCTCTCTCTCGCTCTCTCATTCCGTACCCTGAGGGACTTTTTGCTGATTGTTTCGGATTTCTCTGCTCTCTCTCTCTCTCTCTTTCTTTGTCTTCATTTGAAGTTCGCTTGTAGCATTTGCCTTGATTCCTTTGGACTGTTTTTTTTTTTCTTTTCTAACCATTTTGTGTAATTGACTTTATGTTTATTATCGGTTTTGTTGTTGTTGTAGGAGTTGTTGTTATTGTAGTAGTAGTTGTTATTGTAGTAGTTGTTGTTGTAGCTCATGTTTTTGTTGCCATTCAAGGGTACAACAACTTTGGAAAAGATCCTGGCGCCAAAGTGGAAATCACTTTAGTTTTTTTATTTCGATTTTTACCTCGTCGTCCATTGAATCTATTTTTGGAATAGATTTTCGTGTTAGTAACTCGTCATGTTCGAGTGTATTTGCGTGTGTCTGAGTGTATGAGTGCTGCGAGTGGTGTATGCGAGATTATGAGTTTGTGCTAATGTTTGTCTTCGGTGGCGAGCTGTGATTAATTTTTTATTGTTTCGTGTCACAAAAGAAGGAAATTAAATTTCCTTGACGGCCGACGATGCGGCGAACGATTTGATTTCAGTTGATTTTCGGTTTTTTGTTACTCTTTCTCCGTTTTTTCACATTCCTTCTCAAGTGGCGGTAATTTCCTTTAAATGCTAGTTCTCATTTCGAGGTATTCCCAAAAATAGACCTCGTTGTGTCCGATTGCGGCACGAAATCACAGTATTTATTCCCATTTAATTACGAGGAGATCACAAGGTCGGAGTTCGTTGTTAAAAATCAATATCAGGGAAAATATTTATTTTGGAAAAATTATTTTCTAAAAAATTATTTATGTGTGATAAATATTTAAATATTTTTTGGTAAGGAAAAAAATATTTATATTTAATTCAAAAAAACTACATAAAAAATATTAATTGAAAATATTTATCAAAAAATTTACCAATTTCCCAAAACTATCAAAAATAATTTAATTATATAATTTCAAAAATTTTAATCGAAAATAATTTTCAAAAATATTAATCGAAAATATTATTTCAAAATATTTATCAAAAATAAAAATAGTTTTCAAAAATCTTAATCAAAAATATTTACAAAAATATTCTTCAACAAAATTTATTAAAAAAATTCATCAAAAATATTCATCAAAAATAGTTTCTCAAAAATATTAACCAAACAATTTTTACCAATAATATTTAACAAAAATGTTTACCAAAATTTGAAACTTTAATGAAATTTAAAAATTCTATAAAAGTTCATGTTGAGAACAAAGAATTCTTCAAGGTAAGAGATTTCCTTCGGTCAATTAACGCCAGATTATTCCACAAAAAAAACCGCTGAGAAATCCGCGGAAAACGACGTCATTAATGCCCCAATCTTGGAAGGACATCTCATCGCGAGACGAGGCGAGAGTCCTTGGGCTTGTAAACAGCATGGAAAAAGAGCAAACGAAGAAGTCATCAAGAAGAATCAACTCGTAGTTCGTCTTATATCTCCTTCGCTCCCTGCGGCGCCATCTTTGCTACGGTTCCAATTGTTTCTCCCTTTCTCCTTCTTTCTCATAGGTTTTCTCTTTCTTTCTCGTTCTTTTGTAAATTGGCCCAGATTTGGCGCGAACAAAGATCAAATCTCAAAGCAATTAAGTTAACAACTTTTAAACAAACAAAAACTCAGCTCAAAATTAGCGCAGAAAATAAAAGGCAAAAGCGACGATGTCGACGTCGGCAGCAAGGACAAAGTCGACGGGGTTAAGGGGGGTGTGGTAGGGATGCCTCGGGTGGCACCGGAATCAGGGCCATTCGAAGAAATGCATTCCCATCAAAAACTCTCATATGAGACGATCCAAATGCATTCATTCGCAAAGGAAATATTCGAGATATGTGTGTATGGGATGGAGTATAAAGTCTCTAGTAGATGTGTGACGTAAACTAATATACGATTTTTGTACTCAAACATTGCACAAATACAGATACACTCACAAAAATACAAACACACACACATACATGAATATATGACATAAAGTAGGAAATCCTTTTCGCAATCTCGACAGCATGGAGGATATTTTATATATATTTTTCAGTTGATAAAAGAATTTTCAGCGTCAGGACACAGAGAGTAGAAGGAGAAGAGGAAGTAAAAGGATAGAATTCGAGAGGACGACGGACGATGTTGAGATTACGGTAAATGGAATATGCTGAGAGAAAGAGATAGAGTGAGAGACGCCGAAACCAATCTGAGAAGAAAACCAACAGGATCCACCTTGAAGAACGAAAATTAGGTTTTAGGAATAGGAACAGATTTTATTGAGCTCGAATATCAAACAGAAGAGAAAGAGGTCCTTTGGGAATATCATAAAGAGGAGATCCTTGGGGAGGAGAACGATTCCTATGATGGGGTGTTTTCAAAATGTTTTGTTCCATCATGAATTCATAATCAAGGATATCGTTTTCAATTCGAGAATATGAAATTTTCTCACTCTCTCTCTCTTTGAGCTGGCTGCCACATTAGCAAAGTTCCGACAGGAGGAAGGAAAAACATCTACAAAAAGAATGAAATGAGCGTAAATTTTCAAAAGGGGCGAAGTGGGTTTCCCTCATCAATTAATGCACCATTCAAAGAATTCGCTCGCTAAAACTTCAACTGGAAATATTAAAATTTCGCGGAAAATCGCGAAGAAATCTGAAGGTTCAACTCTTAAGATTCAAACACTCAAACACATACTAGAGTAAAGGCATTAGCGAGGAAGTGTTGGTGTACACACACACACACATATATATATATATAGCTTCCCACTCGTTTGTTGTTGTAAGTTCGTAAATTGATTTTGATGCAAAACTTCCGAAGGAGGAGGAGGCGAAGTCGGTGTGGGATGGAAAATTTCATAATTTATTTAATTATGGAAGACGTTCGCTAGATGCATTTGCATACGTTTGTATGTATGAGTCAGTGAGTAGCTCCGATTATGTATATGTGTTTCTACATGTGGGTGTGTATGTGTTAGTAGTGTATGTGTTAGTAGTGTGGATGCAGCTTTAATGCATGCGTATGCAAATAATTCTTGAGTTTTATATTTTATTACATTCGCGAAACTTTTGAAAACAAAGTAACATGATGTTCTTTTTCATCTTTTCCTTTTTCCTCATCCTAAAGAACTTTTCTTGACTTTTGTAAAAGTAGAGGCAAAATAATTTTGTTGTTGTCATTAATGCTATTCCCGACATAAGCAAATCACGAACTTAATAAAAATTTGCAGTATGTGTTTTTTGCAAGATAATATTTTTGTTACGAAAGAATTTTTGTTGTTGGGGGAGAATTCTTTATTCATGCGAGATAATTTTTTGTTCATTCGAAATAATTTATTTTTACGAAATAATTTTTGTTCTTGCTTTAGAATAATTAAAACTTTGTTCCCTGAATTCAAACAAACTTATGTATACGACGAAAGTTTCGGAAGAACATAAAATAAATTGACTGTATTTTGATTCCATTCTCAACTTCATGATGTTAAGAAAAACTTTAAGGAAGTCAAACCGAAAAAATATCTAAAAATATTTCGACTAATAATTATAGAATAATATCATTGTAGTCGAAATAAAACAATAATAATCCCAATAAAATTATAACAAAATCAATGTCATGAATTTCTCATGAAAGGATTCTCCGTGTCCCAAATATCCCTCGATCCCAAATAACCCTCAATCTATCCATCTGTCCCTGGATATAGAGCAAAGCCATGACCCACAGCTGTTAGTCCTCCATCTATCCATCTCATCTGTCGCCCTCTAAGCTATCTCTCTCTCATTCACTCACTCACTCACTAAAACAATCGCCAATCGAATCATCAGCTAGCAATTGATCCGTTTTAACCCCACCATTCATCTGTCTGTCTATTCCTCTATCTTTCTCATTCTCTTCCTCTCATTCTCTCCTTCTCATTCTCACTCTCTCCCTCTCATTCTCACTCTCTCCCTCTCGTTCTCGTTATTGGCGCGACATTCGCCTGTAGCAATTGATAGTTTTTCTTTTCTCTCTTTTTCTAGAGGTACAAAAAAACAGAAAAAATAAAAGAAAATATGACGAACAATGGAGAGAATTGCGAAGTGCGCGAATGTCAACAAATCAATATTTGCTCAACTTCACGCTCCACTGTATTTTTATTTATTTCTATTGTTTTGTTTTTGCATTGGTTTTTCTTTTATTGGTATTTTTCTTATTTTCCGTATTTTTGTTTCCATTTTTGAATAAATTTTCGTTGGATTTTCTCATGAACAAAATTTTGTTGGTAAAAATAATCAAATAGCAAAAATAACAGAACTATAGAAATAGGAAAAAATATAAATACCAAAATAAATAACAATAGCAAAAAAATTAACATAACAAATAATAAAAATAGAAAAAATAACAACAGAAAAAAAAAACCAAGAATATTAAAAATGTAAACACAATAAAAATAGCGTGGAAAATAGTGGCAAAAATAATATTGCCAAAAACAACAACAATACCAGCGACTACAATTGGAGACCAAACTACAAAATTTCAGAACTAAACGACAACAATTCAAGAACCAACGACAATAATAGTGGAACCAACAAAACTAATACCAATAAAACTTAACGAAACAATAAAAAAACCCTCGAAATAAACCTCGGGAAAAAAAGTCAAAAAGCGTGCTGAAGGAGAGAATTTGAGTGGAGGGAGGTTTGGCATAGGGATACAGGGTGATACAGTCGAATCATCCGAACAATATGAAAACTTCAAAGTCGTAAATTTTTGGAGTCGCCAGGAAAAAAAAGAAATAGAAGACCTACAAGTGACCACTGGATTTTAGTCATAGTTTCCTCTAACGATCCCTCATTCTCCATTGCATTTTCACCTCGAGTTGACTCCCACTGCGGTTATGTAACTGTCACTTTCTCCCTCACTCTATCTATCTCTCTCTCTGTCCTTCTCTGTCCTTCTCTATATCCCTCTCCCTTTCTCTCGCCTTCTCCTCCTCCTCGTCCCTGAGGTTGGTGCGGAGGCAATTCATGAGCCAGAATATAGAATCGATTTTGTGGAAACTCTTGGCTCCTCTCTTCTTGGCTCATGGTCTTCGGTCTTCCCTGCATATTCACTCTTCAGGAAATGATTCTCATTTCCGTCTCTCGTTACACGAGCCGCCATCGCAATCACCGTCACCGTCGTCGTCCTCATCATCATCATCAACAGAGTTTTCGCGGCTTCTGGTTGTGATTTCTTCATTAGTACAAATTCTGTCTAATTTATGCATATTCGCAATAATGTGGCAACGCTATGACTTCAAGAATCCCTCGCCGATTTCGTGAAATAATTATATCAACAAAAATAACAATAATATTAAGAACAACAATAAAAATAACAACAAATGAAAGCACATTAACCTTGGCGCCCAAAAACCCAACGACACACACATGCAAACAATATCAAGTATGTATTGGTGACTTACTATGCCCTCCGAAGGAAGATGAAACGAGAAGGAAGAGGTAAAGAGACAGAAGAGAAAACGAGAGGGATAGATCACAGATCCGAATCCGATTCGGACCCTGACCCGGATCCGATCCTCGTGTTTCCTGGGCTCGATCGCATGGGAATTCATTCGACTTGCGAGAGAGCTTCGCTACAAAATCGTTCTCTGGGTCGGCTATTTCAGATATAACAACAAAAACAACAACAGCCACTGCGTTGAGAATTTGTGCAACAATTTTCGCAACAACAATAATCACACCACCAGCAACAACAACAAAAGCGGCATCCCAAAAGTTCGTTCGTCTTCTAATTTTAGTATCTAGTGTCGGTATTTTTATTGTTATTTTTACTTTTTTTTTGTTTGTTGATGTTTTTTCATTTTCTTGTATTATATTTTTTTTTATTTTCTTGTATAGATAATGTTTTTATTTTATTTTATTGTATAATTTTTTTATTTTCTAGTACATTTTTTTATTTTCTTGCAAAATTTTTTTTTTTAATTTGAACGCCGAACGAGTGCGAAATTTGTTAAAGATACAATTTGTATCTTAGACACATATTCACGTGAGAGTGTGTGTGTCATACACTGCGTTGACACTGAAATAGTTTGATAGGTTTATATTTTCCCTCTCCCTCTCCCATGTTTTATTTCTCTTAGTTTTATTTTCATTTATTTTTTCTAATGAATTAAAGTGTAAATTTTGAGAAATCTCAGCTGTTGTTGTTATTTTTGATGTTGTTTTAGTTTTTTTTGCTGCATTTGCTGAATTCGCGTTCTACTAAAGACGAAAAAAGTCCCTGACCACGGTCGCCTCTGGTCGCATTCGCAGACGATGGCTAGAGTGGAATTTTTTTGCTATTTTATATCTATTTTTCTGAAATATAAATTTTTAGTTTTGATACATTTTTTCAGTTTGTTTTTTTATTAAATTCATTATCATAGATATTAATTTTTTTATGTTGTTTTGTGACAAATTTGATTTTTTCGACCTCTACTAAATATTTTTTTTTTATATTTTTTTCATCATTTTATTTTGGTCTTTTTCAAAACGATTTTATCTCAATATTCATGTTTTTCGATTCTGGGATTTTTCATTTACTTATTTAAAATATTTTGGATTCATATTTTCATTATGTATTTAATTTGTTATTCTCTTTTATTTTTATTTATGATCTTAATTACATCGAAGGAATATCAATAAGAGAAATAGGAAAGGGAAATTAATTTGAAAACATTTCAATTGTAATTCAACCACACGACTGTGGGTTGTCTTTTGTTCTCCATAATTGCTCCTCCTACAGATTGTGGCCTTGTACTTATTTCTAAGGATGCGAGCCAACATTTCTATTTCAGTTTTCTAATTTCTACTAATTTATTATATATTTATTTCCACGCCAAACGCAACCACTTGGCGCAGCCATCGACGCGCACGGCCCACACATCCTTAGCTTTGGCCTGCACAAATCTATACAGAAATAATAATAAGAATACAAGAAAGATCAACTAGGAACGAGCTCATAAATATCTCGAATGTCGCATTGCCAAGTGTATAATTTGGGGATTTTGTTGCAGTCGATCGAAACGATCAAGTGGATCTCAGAGAACTCTTCAATGAATATTCATTCATTCTTCTATTTGGTAATAAAATTATATTGAGAAAGGTGAAGAATCGTCGAGAAAAAAGTTATATTTTTTAAAATGCAATAATATTTTAATATGCAACTTGTTAAAAAGTTATATACAAATTAATTCAATCGTATATTGAATATCGTATTTTATGATATATTAAATATATTTTTTAACGACGAAAACAATTACAAAAACATATGAAAAATACAAATTCATGTTATTGCATTTCATTTTCAAGTTTAAGATCGTTGGAAGAGATTCGATAATTCAAATCGAATGCTATTAACATGCTTTTAGCACGTTCCAACAATGTTTGCCAATGACCACGAACAACAAATCGGGGCATGTTGACCATGTTTATACCCTACATCTAACATAATTTTTTATGGGAACAAATAAAATATAGCCAAATTTATTTTCGTTTTTCTCCCAATAAATTATTTGACAAATTTGATTAGTGAAAAACTTATTTAATGAGAGCAATTAAAATTTAATGATAGAGGTTCTAAAGGTCGACCAAGCCGCTTGTAGAATTGTCCGTTTTGTTGCTTTTCTAAATTTAAATTCCAACCAAATTCTTGGCAACAACTTAAAATTTGTCCGCATCAATCAACGATTTTCAGTTTTAAGTGTTGTTCAGAAAGTTTTTATGTTATTTTTATAATTTGTATATTATTATTGAGTTTTGCTTTGCTTTGCAAATTTTTATATATTTTTTTTAATACTATTTTTTTAAATATTTTTTTTTTATTTTTTTAATTTTTTTTAATATTTTTATTTTCTTTATTTTTATTTTTTAATTTGTTTTGTATATTTTTTGTTTCGCAAACACTAAAGTGGAGAAACATATGTTTAAGAATTTTTGAATTCCGCTCACAAGAAAAAAAACCTCAAATAAAAAATAAATGAAGAAACCCAGCCACACACGAGGAAGAGCCGAAGGAAATTCCATAGAAACCATAGAAAGAATGGTATGCTGGGGATAGTAGAGAAGGAGGCAAAGGAGTGGAAAAAAGGTAGCACAGGATGTTGTGTGGATAAAAGATGGTAGTAAAGGAAGCTGAGAAAAATGAGGTAGCAAAGTGTGGTCGTTCGGTCGACGAGGGTGGCCCAAAAAAAATGTGCATCCGTCGCAATGCAACGGAAGAGACGGACACCATTTATTTCAGTCCTCTCTCTCTCTCTCCCTCTCTCTCACTCATTTCACCCAATTTTTGGGCTTCTTGCAGTGTGCCTTTTGGTCTACTGACTACATTTTTTTCCTTTATGATCTACTTGATACTATTTTTATTTTTTAGTCTGCTCACTATCTTTTTTTCGGTACGATCAACTCACTATCTTTCTTCTTTTTTGGTCTATTCACTAACTTTTATTTATTTTTTTTTGATCTCCTCACTACCTTTTCATCTTCGCTCTCCACACTAACAATTTTTTTCTTTAGTTTTGTGAATTTTGTGGTTTCATTCTATGTCTATGTCTGTGTGTGTGTTTGTGCTTTTCTCATTTGGCTCTCAGTTATCTGTGGTGTCTTTGTTTCTCTACGTTCGTGTGGTCACCACTGGCTGCCTCTCATCTTCCCTCTACCCTGATGAATCTTTTCAGCCCCCCAAAAACAATGCGTTCCTTTAGTGCACTATATAGGTATTTATGATGCTGGGGTCTGCTTTTTGGCATATTGAAGAGGAAATTTGTCCAAAGATAAAAGCAACTAAGGAGAAGCCATGGGTATGGTATACGAATAAATGGAATAATAACTTTGGGCCCTTCAACTTTAAGACATGGGATTTTGGTATACGATTTTGGTATGAGTTTATTCTATTTTCCTATGAGTTTACCACAGGAGGCCGACCAGTTGACATAGACATGTGGGTCCCAGCCTCAGGCGCTGGGAATTTCCTCCTCCTCCTCCTCCTCCATCTTAAGGACCATCAAACGGAAGGACGAATTTCGACTTCCTCAAACTCCTCGAGCTGAACTCCCTCAGGATGATGCGGGCGGTGAAATACAATAAACTACAATCTGCTCTATTCCCATGGTGGATGGGAAAGAAAAGAAAAGCAACAGCTTTTCGTCGGTGCCTGAGGCGGCTGACCTGCTGTCTCTCTCTCTCTTTCATTCACCTATTTCTTTTTCTGTCCCCCACTATACTCTATTTCCCTCTCTTTATTTCCTTCTCTCTCTCTCCCCTTTTTTCCTGTCATGTGAGCTCCAACACGTATTTTCCCTTCCGTACTTTCACCTTTTCCTCGACCTGTTTGCTCTGAGCATGCAAATTGTTAACATGCCAGGTCGTTGGAGTCGTTGTCGCTGTCGTCGTTGCTGTCGCTGTCGTCGTCGCTCTCGTTGTCGTCGTTGTCAAACAGGATTCAAGCCTTACGCGCAGCCCCCCACCCATCACCCACATTGCCTCCAGGTGAAAATTCAAATATTTGCCCCTCGAGCAGCGAATTCCTGACGGAGGACATTTATATTTTCACAAAAAATAGAATAGAGAAGAGAAGAGCGAAAAATAGCATGAACCGGGTCAAACAAATGTGAGGCTCAGACGGTCGTTCGTCCTGGCCACCAACATCCCTCCAGATCCCCGCCCACAAGTCTCCGCCCCACGCCCACCATTCATTTCCAATGAGTTACACAGCGAGGAAATTTTGGGGGCAAAAAAAAAAACTGGACGAAATTGAATTCTGTTGCCGTGCGCAAATATTTGAATCCATCACGAGAATCCGTTCCAAGAATCATCATCGTCGTCGTCGTGCCTCGTGTGTGGAAATGCAATGTTCACGAAATTTCCATCGTCGACATCCGGCCGGCTGCAACAAAGTGAAAATTGATATGAATTTCGGCAATTTTCCCCCACATAACGACGACGATGGAGGACGAAGAAATTGAAACGATTTACATTCGTCATATTTGGAATATAATTTGCGATTTTTCACTCACTCAGAAGGAAGTCATCAGAAGGCGGTGGACTTGGAGGTGGGCGTGGTCCGGCCCCCAAAGTCACAATGTGGAGAATGAAGAATTTACTGAATTCGATATCCATCGATTTGGATTTCAATTTAATGTGGAAATTTTGGGGAAAAAATGAGATTGCTATTTCAATTTAAAATGGAATTTTTATGAAAGAACTATTATTAGAAATTTCTTATTACAAATATTTTGATTTGATGAAATTATGTAGGACAAAAATATGAAAATTCTACCTAAAGTAACAAAATTGGTATACAAAAATTGTTTGAATTCCTTAAACTGTAACCATCTACCCTTTATCGGAAATAGAATTAACCAAAAAAATACCAGCTGTGTAGAAGCAAAGGTGGAAAATAAATAAATACAAACGGATGAAAACGAATAAAGTAGAAAAGGTGTAACAAAATTAAAGTAGAAATGGTAGAAAACGAATAAAAAGGTGAAAAAGTAGGAGTAGAAAACAGAGAAAAGTAGCAGGTGTCATGTGAAGGGCTTTTTCGTAAACGACGACGACGACGTCGACGTTAACGACTAAATGCGGTCTGGCTGTAATTAAGAGCTGAGAAGCAGCATCCCCAAGTTAATGTTTGTTTGTCCCAACCCATAATTTTGGCGAACCACATTTTGTAGGATTTAACGTCAGGTACAACAATAAAAACAACGCCTGTTACAACAAAAACAATGCCTGTTACAACAAATACAAAGCCAACCCATAATACCTGGAGTAAGATGGAAGAATGAGAAAAAAAAACAACACAAACCACCACAATTACAGTCAAGTAGAATCTTGGTGGGAGGCAGGTGACAAGGGTTGAGAAAGGGAAAGGGCGTTGACAAAGGGGGGGCGTGGCCGTAACTCACCTAATTGGAAAGATTCTCGGTCGGGCGATGCAACTCCTCGCTCGCTGCGTACGATGCGATGGTCCAGATGTGAGGATTTCGTTTTTGTTGTTGTTGTTTTAATTGTTGTTGCTGTTGTTCTCTTGTAATGATGTTGAAGATTTAGTAGTATGTGTGTGTCTGTGCGATGATAATGATGACGCCGATGTTTTGTTGTAGTTCTAGTCGGATTCGAATCCTCAAGCTATTGTTAGCCTAATTTGTTGAAGCCACTGTAGTTGATGGTGTTCTTGCTATTATTGGTGTTGGTATCGTTGTTGTTCTTCTTCTTCGTATTCTCTCTCTCTCTCTCTCCCCAGTCGAGTCCTGGCGTTCTTTAAGGACTCTCTCTCTCTTCACGCGTCGTCGCTTCGCGTGCGTTGGAACTGAATTCGTGTGCAACGTTTAGAACATTTCATCAGCTCAGTAGGTGTTGGTGTTGTTAGTTGTTGTTGTTGTAGTTATTATAGTAGTTGTTATTGTAGATATTATAGCAGTTGTTATTGTTGGTTTAGTTGTTATTGCAGTTGATGTTGCATTTGTTGCTATTATAATTGCTATTGCAGTTGTTCTTCTTATTATAGTTGTTGTTATTTCTAGCCGAGTTGTGAATAATAATTTCCTAGAAATTGTTGTCGTTTCCTTGAGAAACACCGAACAGAACACGAACGCTCCAAGCAACCGAAGACGACGCCAGAGGAGGACGAAGACGACGACTAGGATGACGACCACGACAAGGATGACGACAACAACCACGTCGAGAAGGACGAGGACAACGACAAGAACGACGACGACCACGACCACGACTACGATGAAAGCTCGGCAACAATGGCGTTGCCTAACGGTACCGCTCGGCAAGGATACCGCAAAGTGACGAAGAACCGCAATAACAACAACAACAACAAGAACAACAACTCACGAAGCAACACGAACAACGACGAAGCGTACGAAACAAAAATTCCTCAGCACGCGTTCTCGGCCAATTACACAGTTTCCTTTTGTTCTCAAACTTCCTTTTCACCTTTTTTCCCCACACAATCTCTCTCTCTCTTTCTCACTCTCCTTCGCTCACTTCTCTTCCTCTCGCGATCACACCCGCGGCGATTTTCTTTCCGTATTTTCCGTACTTTGTGATTTTATGCTTTATTTCGCCTCCTTACTTATTATTTCATTATTTTAATTCCTTTACATACACTTTTTTCTTCGCCCTCGAAGTTAATTATATTTTTTCTCCGAGTGCAATTACGAAGAATTAACTCTTTTTTTCTAAACTGTTTTTCGTATTTCATGCGATTCTTGGAATTTACAATGTTTCCGGTTTTTCAAGGTTCTGCGTGGTTTCCAGCTAATTGTTGTTATATGCAATTTCTTTCTTGTCGGAATTATTTAATTTTAATCACGATTGCATTTCATTGCTCGATTTCACTTGCACTTAAAATATTCATTCCTCATCGGCCTGTGGTGGAATTTTCTTGTGACTATTCGGAGTTAAAAAATATTTATTTGGCATAAAATTATGAGGAACTTAATTAAAAAAAATAATATGCTTTTAAAAAATTATTGCAATTTTCATACAGTTTGGAATTAAATTTCATAAATTATTTGGAATTAAATTTAATAAATAATTTGGAATATGATTCTAAAAACTTTTTGAAATTTAATATTAAAAATTATTTGGAGTTCAATTTATAAAATTACTTGAAATTTCATTTAAAAATTACTTGGAATTTAATTTAAAAATTATTTGGAATTTAATTTCAAAAAATTCTATGGAATTTAATTTCAAAAATTATTTGGAATTTAATTTCAAAAAATTATTTGGAATAAAATTTCATAAATTATGTGGAATTTAATTTCAAAAATTATTTGGAATTTAATTTCAAAAATTATTTGGAATTTAATTTCAAAAATTATTTGGAATTTAATTTCAAAAATTATTTGGAATAATATTTCATTAATAATTCGGAATTTAATTACATTGAGTAGAAATAACAAAAACACTCTTATAATAACAATGTGTTCACAATCGCAAATATTTAGAGGTAAACGAGAGCGAGAGAGGTCGAGAGAAAGGGAGAAAAAAAAAATTAAGTCATCATCAACAGCAGCAGCAGCATCGAATGCATTTTGCAATTTTCAAACGAAATGAAAATATTTACAATAAAATATAATTAAAATAAACAAAGCCACACGTATCGTCCCCCAAGCACCCATTACTCTATCTCACTCTCGCCCATTTCACCTCTTTCTCTTACTATTTCTCTTTCTGTTTCCCTTCCTCCATCTGTTTGTCTTCCCCTTTCACCTTCTCTCTTCCTCTTCCCTGTCGCTCTGTTTCCCATGTGTCCGACGGCTGGCTTTTGGCCGAAAATTTTCAGCTGCGACAAAATTAAGTGGCAACGCTCGCAGATGGACGTTCTGGCAGGAGTGAGCGAGAGGGAGGGAAGGAACGATTTTTGTTTCTCCCTCTTTCTCTTTAGTTGGTTTTTCATTTGGTTTTATCGTTTTTTTTTTATTTGTTAGTTGTCAGAAATTTTGTAGTTGTTGCATGTTTTTTGTTGTATGTTGTTTTTGTTCTTGTCATTGTGAGTGAATTTTTGTTGTCATAGGTGTGTGTGTTTTTGTTGTTAGTTTTTGCATTCTTACCCTTAACATTGAAGGAAAACAACGCAAAAGGTGGAGACCAAAGCGAAAAAAATGCGAAAAGCCCAAGACCAGAAACTAGTTGACAGAAGGCGAAGAAGAGGACGACAGAGGGATGGATAGAGAGATTGGGAGACAGAGAGATGGGTGGACAGACCGATAGACAAATGGATGGACGGACAAAAAGACGGACGAATAGACTACGATAACGACCGATGACGATGCAGAGGCGGACGAAGACGAAAACGAGGGCGTGGAGGAATTTCAAGCTTCGCATCGAGTGTAGAACGACTCGTGCATTGCCATGTCAGATGGTGATGATGATGATGATGATTATGATGACGATGATGATGATGAGGATGAGGAAGGGGTTGGGCGGGCAGGTGAGGGGCGGACCCGGACCCACCCAACCTGCTGCTGATGGTGGTGGGGTATATTTTCGACCTGTTCTTCTTTCTCTTTCACTCTTTCTTTCTCAAAAACTGCTGGTGTCGCCGTTGCTCATGCAATATTTGCGTGTAATTCGTAATTTTAGTAAAAATGGGTCGCGGCTCTCGTGAGCCTTGAGGGGCGGAGGTTTTTCAATTTATGTAGTTTCTCGTGTTTCTTTCTTTCTTTCTTTCTTATTTTATCTCTTTTACTCGTTCGAACGAGTAACCGCAGAAGGTCCAAATAAAATTATGTTGACCTTAGGTTGTTAATGGAGAGAGAGAGAGAGAAACAGAAGTAGTAAAAGGCAGAAACAGAGCGAGAAAAAGATTATAAAAGCATTAATTAAGTTGAAGTTAAGCCGCGATCCTTTGCTTCAAGGGCAGGGTTTCCAACGTTCCACCACAAAAAATAACACATTTCTTCTTTTTTGAAAACTTCGGTAAACTCCTTTCGGTAAACTCCTTTCGTTATCCTTTGATTTCGTTTTTACTTTCGGTTTTCTCTGCTTCTTTCGATTGACTTCAAAGCTTTGACACTTTTACATAATTTCACACTCGACACTCACACTAACACAGAAACACCAGAATTCTTTATTTTTTTTCACATTTCACACGACGACGACCACGAAGGATTCGTTGGATCCTGTGGATGATTTTGGAACTTTTTCAAATTTTAATCTTTTCTTCGACATCGATTGATTTCGAGGAATTCATTTTCATATCTATTTTCATGGGAATTTATTAATATATTTTCGCTTTGGCTGGGTTCACTCGAAAAACACGAAACACTACTAGGAATTATTTAACACAATTTATTTCGAAATATTTTCATAGATTTGTTTTCGAATTTATTTTGTGATTTTTTTTTCGATTTTTTGTTATTGATATTTTTCGAATATATTTTGTGATTATTTTTGATTTTTGCTTACTTTTTTTTTTCTTACTCTTGTTTCCTTTTACTATTTTTTAGTTATAGTATTTTTCCTTTTAGTATTTTTCCTATTATTTTTGTTCTTCCTTCACTATTTTCACTATTTTTTCCTCCTACTATACTTTTCCCTTACTATTTTTTCCTTTTACTATTTATTCTCTTACTCTTTTTCACCCCAACTCTCTTTACTCCAATGCTCTTGCACTTTTCTCAATTTCTCTCCACGAATTTTCAATTTTCAATTGAATTTTTGCCTCCGTGTCGCGTGTGTTGCTTTCACCCGTTTTCCGTTGTTTTTGAATTGCAAACCCGTAACGAACTGAACAGTTAAAAGACACAATTTTCCCATTCGTGCAGTCCGCACGCAGAAACGGTACTTTTTCCCACCCAACCGCCGCTCTCGGGGGCGCTCGGAAAAGCTTTCGGTTTTCGGATTCGATTCTCCGAAGGCATTTCCCTAACACACACACAAACACATGCACACATACTCTACCGACTGCTCTTCCTCCTCCTCTGCCGAGGAGACCGAAGTCTCGAGTTTGCTTTGGCCCGGAGGAGAGCTTTTTTTGCATCGTCGTCGATTGTCGATTGTCGGCGGCGCAGACGAAGATGCGTCCGAACATGTGCTGTCGCTGCTTCGGCTGCTGATGCTTCTCTGTTGCTGCCTCTCTTTCCCTCTCCCTCGCCATCAACAACATCGTTGTCTTTGCCTCGGCCAAAATCAAAACATGTCAACAATGTTTTTGTTTACTTCTGCTTTGGGCTATCGTTCGCTTGTTTTGGTCGCTTCTTCGTCTCGGTCGGGTCGGTTCGGATCTGTTCGGTTCGAACCCAAAAAGCTCCGACGAAGGACTGCTTTAACGGCGTTGCCACCTGACGTTAGGAGGACCTCAACGAACGAATGAACCACGAGTCATGGAGAAAACACGAAGAAAAGTGCCAAAGGGAGGTCCTTCAGAGACCCACCAGGGAGGCGGCTCCTTCTTCTCCTTCCACCCTTAAGAATGATTCACTATCCCCCTCACACTCTCTCTCGCCCTCCCTCAACGATGTCCTTCCTTACCTTCTCTATCACTAATTTTAATTATTAATCACAATTTCCGATTGATTGATTCGATTTTATCCACCGCACGATGATTAACAACAAGAGAAACGAAAAGCTTCGACCGCTTCTTCATCCGTAGGACTCGAGACGAAAGACCAAACTGAGGAAGCTCCGGGCTTCAGCTGTTTTTCGAAAAATTACCCTCGAAAAGCTCGAACCCGACTACGGTCTATGATGTCATCGTTTTCCGAATGAAAAACAAGAATGAGACAAAGAAAAGACAACACGGGAAAAACAATCACAAACAAGGCACATGCTTCACTTTCTGCAACGGATGAGACACGAGATCTAAGAGAGATTCCCCCAACTCTCTCTCTCTCTTTCTCTTGACAAGTGTTGCAGCCATGCTGATGATTACAGGGTGCCTGAGTGCATTGGACAGAGGATTCAAAACTATATAAATCTAATACTTATATCCCAATTCCTTCAGGACATTACCAAAAAAATATATATGCACAATAATCCTCCTCAGAGGTCCCATTTAATTTCACATTTGCCCCCCGTTGACCTCATCGACGACATCATTTGCGAAATAATAATGAGTTCGTTGTGTTTTTCATATAATTAGTTTATTTCTTTTATATTTTTATCATCTTTTTAGTTTCTTTTATACAAGTTTGCAAACAATATCAATACATTTGTAACCTAGTTTCTTTCATAATAACAAATTTCATCGATCAACATAAAATCTAAACTAGTTTAAGTTGAATTTAACACAAATTTTTTGTTTTTTTTTTTTTTTTGTGTATTTTCTCTTTAGGTTGTTTTCGTTTTTGTTGGGAAAAAAGCAAATTACAATTATTACAGTCTAAATATAGTTAAGTATTTCAAGGTTTTTTGTTTTCAACTCTCCTTTTCGGTGTCCTGTGACATGCAACCAAACGAAATGGTGAGATTGAGAGTGAAAGTGCGGTGAATTTTGTCAGATTGACTGACTGACTGACCAACTGACTGACTGATTGAATGAGTGACTGGGTGAATGTGAGGTGAGATGTTCGGTTTCGTTCTCTTCGTCCACTGCTCGTCGATAAGTGGGATGATAAGATGGTCTTTGATACTACTCAATAGATGTATGGGGTCTATCGGATAAGAGTTTTCTTTTTTTTTTCTTCACCTCCCTCGCTTCACCTTCGGCTGGCGGTTAAATTCAATTATGAATGGAATGGAATCGAATGGAAAATAACATATTTTTTCTATTTATCTGATTATTTTGGTTATTTTCACATATACAAAATATTTCTTGTCTTCCATAAGCAAATATCAAATATGCTTCTATGTACGAATTTATGTATTATGCATGTATCATGTATCAATGAATGAATGAGTGAGTGAATGAATGAATGTATGTCCGATGTACGATTGTATTTATATAGTTACATGTGTTAAATAAATAGTTATTTATTCATATATGTATGTATATATGCATGTATGTATAATATATATAAATATTGCATATTTTCAATATGTGTTTTTTTTTTTGTATTTATTATATATAAATTGCGTTGATTTAATACAAATATTTTTTTATATATGATTTTGGTTTTCTTTTGACTCGGTGAGCACGCTCGCATTCATTAGATAATTGTTTTTCTCTCAGAGTATTTTCGCATTTTCTTAGGGTTTTTGTTTTTTTTTTTTTGTCTTTTACCACTCATTGCAAAGCATTCGAAATAAGCAAGAAAATGAAACCACTGGATGAGATTCTGCTCCCACGACCAACTCGTGCACCAGTGAAATCACGAAGAAACCACTTGTAATGTCCGTCTTAATCCATGGACGGAAGCTCAATCTATGTCCGGAAGTCTCCCCGTGTGTGAGTTGGTCTAAGTGATTCTAAGAGAGATGGACAAGAGTCCACAGAGGGAGAGATAGAGAGAGCCCAAGAGTCCTGGTTTAACGTCCTTCTGCTCGCAATGGACGGAAGCTTTTGTCATTGTCATACTCATTATCATCATCATCATTGTCGTCGTCCCCAACTCTACCAAGTTGGGTGGAAAAATGAAAATGTTCCCCTGGGCGTGAAGGAGGCGTGGCCTGAAGTCATCATCCAGTCGGTTTCTTGTCCCAAAAGGCATTCCATTGAAATGCAAAATCATTGAAAAGTAAAAACGAAACACAAAACAAATGCCTAATTTTTCTTGTTCTCTATGCACGAATTTTTGCTTGTTAATTTGTTTGTAGTTAGTTTTCTTTTAGTCGTTATTGTGTGTTGTTCTTGTTCTACTACGAATTAAAAGTACGTTTGCTTCACATTTTGAATTGAGAAATTGTAAGTTATCTACGAACTGCAGGTGTATTTTTTATTTTTTGTTATTTTAATTCCAATATTTAGATATCATTATATTTTACTTTTCAAAGAGTTGAAGTGAAATCTCATCTATGTTTTTGTTGCGAATATCATTATGTAGTTTCATTCAAATTCAATAGTTTCGTGTGTTCTTGTTTAAGTTGAATTTTATATGCATACATATTTATTTGAAGTACCTTTAAGAGCTTGCATCCATTTAGAATATTTAGAGCACATGTTCGTTTATTCGTCAATTAATACAAATTTATGATTTGCTATGTGTTTTCTTCTTTCTATCAAATAGCTTGTAATATTTTCGTGTATTTTACAAATCTTATGCAAAAAGCTAACAAGTTTCCTAAACGTTATCCTTGCATTTAAGTTTAAGTTCACTCAGGCGTATTATTAATATTAATATTATCATTAGTTTTTTTATCTTGCAATATTCACTTGAGTTTTGAATAATAAAAATATTAAGCTTTCAAGCCGTTATTTCCATCTGTGTCTTCTGGATTGATTTTCTCGTTAAGTGTTGACAATGATTGCATTTTACAAAAATTTAATTACTTTTCTTCGTTTCTTTTTTGGTTTTGCGTTTTGCTGTTGCATCAGGCGGAGGATTTTTGGTTTGTTCTTTTGCTAAATATTATTCATTGTTAATTTTTTATAATAGAAAAATGCAGTTTTATTTTTTTCTTTTTACAAAAAAAGGAGATGATTCTTTCAATAGTATTTGGTTTTGTTTTGTTTTCGTTTGGTTTTGTGTTGTTCCATAAAAAATGTAGCCTTATTTTTTTTGATCGTCATGCGTGCATTTCTTCAATGATCCTTGCTCTGTCAATGTTCCAATATATTTTTCATTTATTTTAAAGTTATTTATAAAAGCTTTCAAATGTGCCACAGGAAATATCATAAATATACAATTCTGTTTGTTTACTTTTTAGTTATCAATTATTTTTAATATTTATATTTATATATATATTTTGAAGCTATCCTAATTTCCATCGTCAACCTACAGTCCTCATATCCTAAATATCCTTGAGCTTATCCTACGCTTTCATAGACAATGTACAAGAGAATCTGAAATATTTGCATACTTATTTTTATTGCACATTATTTTTCTTTGTTTGTGATTCAATTTCTTAATTTGTGTGCATTTTGTGATTTCTTTTCGTATATTTTATCTAATTGTTTCATTCTTTCTTCCGTTAGTTCTTCACGTTCGTCTCTCTTTCTCTCTTACAATTATTCGAGTTTCTTTTCGGCTCGGCGGCAACAATGCTAGCAATAAAATAACTTCAATAGAGCGAAACGTGTGCCGTGAATCTGTCGATATTTCATTATTCGTTTCTTTATTTATGGGCCTCAAATAGGATCTTAAGCCCTAAAAACCTGGTTTAGTTTTGATACCGTTTTCGATTCAGAGCTCACGTTTCATACAACATATATTCATAATCATAGATATAGCGAACTTATATGAACAACAAAAAATAAACCAAAATAAAATAAAGTATTCGAAGGAAACTCAGGAATGAAGCAATATTTGGAAGCGGAGTAAAATGTTCGGAGCTGCATATAAACTTATTTATTTATTTGTTAATTTGCTTGTCTTTAATTATCTATTAATTGTAATTTCGTTTGGATTTCATTTTATTTTAAATTACTATTATGAAATATTTCGTTATATTCATAATTATTTTTTGTATTTTTTCGTTTTTTTTCGCAGCAATTGAAGAGTTTTTTTTTCTGTATTTCTTGCTCTAAGATTCCATTTATTGCTTCGAAATTTTTTTACTTTTACTTATTTTTGGTATTTGCTTTTGTAGTTGTTGATTTTTTGTGTTGGAAAGAAATCATTTAATTGTTGATCGTTATTTTATTATATTTTGTTGTTGTAATATAAGATATCGGCTTACGTTCGATCACATCTAAGTATGGAGTGCTTAGTCTTGACCAAAAAAACAATAGTAAAAAGTAACTAAATCAGAGAAATAATTCTCATGCGATTGCACTCCCGGACATTGTTGTCGCCTGACGCTCACTCTGGTGCTCCCGGCTGCGGTCGTGGTCAGCGGTTTCCGAGCTGAAATCAAAAGAAATGAAGTCGATTAAACAACTCTATAACACAATCATCGAATTCATCAAAATCTGATTTTATGGTACGTCGATTTTAATATTTAATAATATTTTTAATATTTCTTTTCTATCAAATTTAGATCGATATTTTTTCGATTTTTTGATAAATATTTTTTAAATTAGGTTTTCCGATGAGATTTTGATCGATATTTTTTCAATTATTTTTATTTTTTTTTTTTGTTTTTTTTTGATAATTTTTTTTCAATAATAAATGTTTTGATAATTTTCCTATAAAATTTTTGATTGTTTTTTTGTGATGCTTAATTTTTTTGATCAAAATTTAAATTTAATTTACAATTTTGTATGCAATTTTTATTTAGATTTTCATTATAAAATTTGATTCCATTGACTTTTATACGTTTATCAAATATTTATTCTGAAAATTATAAAATTATACATAAACTAATTCATCGAACTCCGATTTGATTGAAATCCGATTGCATCGAATTCTGATTTTATCGAAAGCCTATTGTATCGAGCTCGATTTTGTCTAACTCTGATTTTATCGAAATTCGAATTAGCCGAACTGCGATTTGATTGAACTCCGTCTTGATCGACTCCGAGATCAGATAATTTCATTGAACTCCGATTTATCGATTTCCAGGAGACCTTCATTTGAAATTTACCGTGGTCTGCTTACCTCGATCTCACCGCGATGGGACTTCCTGGAATATCAGTTGGATTGGCATTGTTGTTGTTGGTGGTCGACGCACGTCGCCCGTTGCCCGATTTGAAGGTGAAAATCGAATCGTTCTCGATTTCATTCTCAATCTATCAAAGAGAAGAGTTTCATTATTGATGTTGGGGGAATGGAAAAGAAGAAGTCATTGAACCTGTCGCTTGAACGTGAGCCTCTCGCTGGACACCGAGCCGCACGAGGAGCTCTCGGAGACCGCTTGCGTCACGGTCGGGATGTTGGGCGGGCTGCTGGGACCGGGGAAACGTTTCGAACAGACCTGCGACTGGATGTGCTCGCAGATGCGACGGAAACGGCGAATGTTGCCTGGAAACGACAAGAGAAACGGCGAATCAGTGGGGCGTCCAGAGAGAGAGACAAAGAAATTGATGAATTTCTTACCGGATAAGAGCGTAAATGTCAATGCGAAGAGCATGTCCGCGATATCACCTTGTTTGCAAATGGCACTTATGTCGACCTGTCGAATACACAGACATATGTCATTTACATTCCATCACAATGACGATAGAGAGAAGGAAAATAGAAAGAAAGAAAGGTCAAAGACTTACCTGGAACTTAACGTGTCGTTGGAACATCACGGGACCGTTGCCGTTGCGCTTGTACTCCACACGGAACGAGGTCGGCGACACGACGCTGTGCGACAATTCCGCCATCTGAAGGAAATGGTTTCATCAATCCATAGAATTAAAAGCGAGTTTGTCAAACTTACGGACAAAAAAGCATGGATCAAGTGAGCCTTCACCGTGGCAATGGGTTTGCCTTTGACGAGAATCGTGAACGTCTCGTCCTTCTCCGTTGTGATCAGGTTGCCGAACCACGATCGTTTGGTCAACTCGGGCGAGGACTCGGGCGTCAAGTGGACCTCGTCGGCAGACACTGGGGAGGAGGAGAAAAATCGGGATGAGAATTTAATTTTTATGGGAATTAAATCATCGATTTAGCCGAAATATTTCTTTGTCATATTTTTTCAATTAATTTCTGATCCATAATTTTTTGTAATTATTCTTTTTTCTGAAATTATGATCGAAATCTTTCTATGAAATATTTATATTTACTATGAAATTTTGATCTATATTTTTCTATAAAAGTGTAACCCATATTTTTCTATTAAATTTTAATCTATATTTTTCTTGATATTTCTATTTTTTATCGATATTTCCGATTTTTTTATCGATATTTCCATTTTTTTATCGATACGTTTTCGATAAAAATTTGATCAATATTTCTTCAAATTTTTTTTTTCGATTGAATTTATTTTAATAAAAAAACAATTATTTTGGACCAACGAATTAAATGGAATGAGAATTTTTAAGGATATTCACCTTGCAGTTTTCTCCGATGGAAGCGCGGACTTCCCAGGAAGCTGTTCTTGATATTCGTTAGTCGCGTCTTCCACAGCTGGCCGCCTGGGGCGTTGCACTGTGAGCCGGTCATCACGGGCGAGCTGTTGTTCATCAGCGGCGAGGCGGTCGGGTTCATAACTAAAAGGAGAGAAACTCATGATAAAAAACCCTCGGATTGGTAAAAAGGAGAGAGAATAAAAACTCACCACTATTCGCCTCCGGATCGTGAATCATGCTGATGGCGATGGTGGGGCCCGAGTTCGCCCGATGATGCACCGATGCCGAATTCTGACCCGGGCTGCCGGGCACACAACTGGTCTGCACCGTCGACGAGCGTTCGTTGCGCATCTCGCGGCGATCACGTGAGTCACGCACCACCCCACCGACGCCTCCGACGCCGACGTTACCACCGCCACCACCGACGCCGACGCCGCCGACATCGTTGCCCTCGACGCTGCCCTGCTGGGAGGAGTGCGAGGGCGTGCGACTCACCGACTGATGATGGATGGAGCCGGATCGATCGCGTTCCGCGTAGGTCGAGTGACGTGACGTGTGGCCCGAGGAGGCGGCCGGCGAGGAGGGCCGCGAGATCACGTTCGCCTGCTGCTGCGTCGAGTTGATCGGCGAGCTGCAGCGTGTCGGGCTGTGATATGATGAGGAGCGCACCGAGGAAACCGATGTGGGCGAGCGTCGTTGGTGGTTTCTGGAGCTGCTGTAGGACCGGAAGCTGTTGTTGTTGATGTTGTATTTGTTGTTGTTGATGATTTTGTTGTCGATTATGTTGTTGTTGTTGTGACCAGCGCAGAAGACAAACCAAACGAAACGAAATCAAACCGCAAGTGAGCGAGCATGTGAGCGAACGAAGAACAAGAGCGGCAGATGGCAAAAAGAAAAGTCAAACATTATGCGAGAGCACATAAGTGGTGAGTGCAAGAGATCCACAGCGTGGTGAAGGTGAGATTCAATGGAAGAAAGAGAGAGAGAAAATGTATGTGAGTGTGTGAGTGGATTATGCAGAACAAAAATATAGAGAGAGAGGGAGAGTGGAAGTGGGAGAGAGTGCATTCATGGAGGATGTTGCAAAAATGTTAAATAAGTAAAAATTTCATAAGCAGCAAAATCGTAAAAATATCAAAATAAAGGAAAACAAAAAATACAAAATTTAAAAAGGGTTATAAAAATTAAATTCAGTACAAAATGACAACAAAAATAAAATGGAAAAATCGAAATAAAGGAAAAAAATGAAGAATCAAAATAGAAATAAATAATCAAAATTATAATGATAAATAAAAAAATATATGTAAAAATTAAGTTGACGAAATGGACGGAAAAATTAAAATAATTATGAAGAATTGTATATATTTCAAAAAAATAAAAGTATGAAAAACCAATTAAATATGAGAACATAAAAAAAAAGAAGAAATGTTTAAATTCAAAGATAAATAAAAATCGGAGTAAAGATAAAAAAATATTAAAATTTCAAATTTCATTGAAAATTTTACATTTGAAATTATATTAAAAAAATATACAAAAATAAAAATGAAGGAGGAACATAAAATTTATTGAAATATAATTTTTCAAAAAAAAAGTAGAACATCCCAGGGAAGAGAGAGAAAAAGAGATAGGAAAGGGAGAATTAGAAAAACCCGTCCCAGTTGGGGAAACTCACTTGAATGCTTGCCGTCTGGGTGTCAACGGGGATCCCTCCGAGATCTGGCCGTAGCTCGAGGGGTTCGTGCCGTTGATGCGACATGTGTCGAGTCGTTTCCGAGGCGGATCCACCGCCTCCAGCTCACTGCGAGATTTCTGAGCGATCTCGTCGTCATCCTCCAGGGCCGGACGTCGTCGCTTGCGATCGAGCAGCAGGAAGTAGATGACCTTTTCCGTATTGTGGCTGGAAGGGGGAAATTATAATAAATATATTTTTAATAAATATATAATTTTTTAATAAATATATAAATTTTTAATAAATATATAAAATTTTAATAAATATATAAAATTTATATATATATATATAAAACTTTAAAAATATAAAAAGAAATAAATCAATAAATACATTTTATATAAATTTAAAAAAATAATATTAATTCTATATATTGATCAACCTTTGACCTCAAACCTTATCCGACCTCAAGAGTTTCAATGTCCTTTGTTAAATCCCACTTCTTCCACTCCTCAGATTCCATCGACGACTCTGAGATGGACCAAAAACATTGGGTCTCGTCGGTTAACGAGCCGTAGTTCGTTCGTTCCCAGACAAAGGAATATTAATTTGCATTCGAATGGTTCGTTTCACCCTCAACGAACTCCTCTAAAAAACCTCTTCCAAGGACCTTCCCCATCGCTCCCCTCCCTCAGTTTTGTACGAAAAATTCCATCGAAATCATTTGGTAAAATGTTCCTTTTCGACAACATTGAATTCACAAAACATTTTGCATATCGTCTTCCAGTTCCCTAATTCAATCCTCTGGGGCATTAAAATTTACGATGACGACAACGACATTTTGAATATTTTCCCTTTATTTACTCATTCCATTCTCTCTTCGTCTCCCCACTAAAAACAACAATAACAACTTTACTCACTTCGCACTCAGCAACTCCTGGATGAGTTTCTCCTTCTCCTTGAAACAACCCAACGAGCAAATGGCATTCAAGACGTCCGGATCGACCGCCGAAGCGGTTGGGATGACATGCGTTTGCACCACCTCCATCATCGGCAGCTCCAGCTCGAGTTCTCCTTTGCCGCCGGCAGTGACCCAAGGATGACGATTGATTTCGGCCAACTAGGGGTAAAAGTAATCGAAAGAAAAAGAAAGGAAAAAAAGAAATTACAAATACAAATAGATAAATAGAAAGGAAAAAGATAAGAGATAGGTACAAGAGAGTAGAAATAAAATAACAACAGTAGGAGTGAAATAAAGACCACAGAAATAACAAGAGCAACAATACTGAACTAAACAATAATACCAACAACAATGACCTCAGCAACAATACCAACAACAACAACAACGACAACACCAACACAACCGATAAATCGCCTCCATCGTATGCGTGTGCTAACTGTAAACAAGGACTATTGACCCACAGCGCCGGAAGGACACCAATTGCATTGACGATGGCGATTCTCCTGTCGATTGAATCATCATCATCAAAGTCATTGTTGTTGTTCTGGTTCTTGTCGATTCAATCAATTGTTTTTGTTGTTATCATTTCAGTCAATCGTTGTAGTTGTTGTCGATTCTTATGTTGTAATTGTTGACGATTCTCTTATTGTTATTGTCGATTCACTCATTCCAGTTATATTTCACTCATTTGTGGGTTTTGTTGTCCTTTCACTCATTTCTTGCTGTTGTTGCTTTTAAGGGCTGATGACGCCAGTTGAAATGTTCCATCGGTCGGTTCATTTCATTTCTGCTGTGCTGTTCTGTGCTGTTCTGTCCTGTTATTATTATTAAAATCGGTGACTCACCGTCAGACGCCTTTCCGGATTCACTTCGATCATGCCACGGAGCAGACTCTGGCAATCGGGTGGGACGAAATGCGGTATATGGAACACGCCACGCTTCACTTTCTCGAGCAGTTGTCGCAAATTGTCATCGTCGAAGGGCAGAGCACCGACAAGCAGTGCGTACAGGATGACACCACACGACCAGACGTCCGCTCTCCGGCCATCGTACTTTTCACCCTAAACACCGAGATAGAGTGAGGGGGAAAGAGTGAGTGAATGATAGTGAGAGAGAGAGTGGGTGGCAAAAATAGAGAGAGGTAGAAAGAGGGGGAGGCAAAAAGAGTGGGAGTGAACGAGGAAAGGAAGGAGAGTGAGTGAGAGTGGGGTTGCTCTTGAGAAGAGAAGATGGGGAGACGAGGTCACTGGCTGTTTGGGGGTAAATTATGTTTATTGTTAGTTTTGGAAATTTGCTGCTCAAGGGAGAGATTTTCTGATTGAGCAGGGTTCATTTTGGGGCGTCCAGGGAGCACAGCACAAAAGGAGAACGAAAAGTGAAGAAAATACCAAAGGAGAATGAGAAGAAGTTCTATTTCTATATATACAGAACGACAACAACGATGATAATTTAATTTCGTGGATAACTTTTATAGGAGATGTCAGATGTATTCCATTTAATAATGAAATATTTATGTCATTTTAATGATGTTGCAGTGATGGTGACGAAAGACGAAAGGGAGAGTGAGATTATCATTTTAATGGAGATGTGTTTTGAGACAATTACGAAAATTTATTATCTATATTTAGAAAATCCATTAACTCTTCGATGTCCTAAAAGTCATTTGGCTAACGCTGACGAAAGCTCGAAGTCGACCACAAATTTTGATAACAAAACGATTGGATTCACCACGATATATGGTAATAGTCACTTGTGGTCTCATTATCGTTAAATCGTCAGCCAGCAAACCACGAGATGTCTGTGTCCAAACCGTTCATGTCTGTCTGTAAGTCATGTTTTGCAAATGAAGGACAGACATCGGTTTTCGGTCCCATCTGTTGTCCCTATGGTTCGATGGGTCATGGTTTTCTCGAGGTATCCGGGGTAGGAAATCGTGGCTTTTTCGGTCCATTCGACGTGGCTGCCGATTATGCTTCGACTTCATTCATAACCACGCCTCCGGAGATAAACATACACACATCTATCTATATATATATTTCTTCCGCATACTGAATGATAAAATCTCAAATATTTGCATATGAATGTCGTTGTCGTTGTCCTTCGGAACAGAAATCCACGTACACAATATTTTCCCTGCCCTACGTCCGATTTTGGACGAGCGGAATCTGTGGTAAATGTGGGATGGATGAGCGGTTGGGTGGACGGATGGAAGAGCAGTTGGGTGGAAGGATGGATGGATGAGCTTTTAGTTGGAGGAATGGATGAGCGGTTGGTTGAACGAATGTATGGTTGAACGATTGGATGGATGAATGGAATGGTTGGTAGAATTACGGGCGAGTGTGAACGGATGGATAAAAGGAACCCCCAAGTGTGTAATCCGACGTTTGCTTTGTTTCTACGCTTCCTCTCGAGCTTTGTTTGGTCGCCCGGCATCCTGTTGTCAGCTTTTTGATTTTGATTTGCGAGTCAACCATGGACCGAACAATGACATGAGCAGGACAAGAAGGGAGGCAAGGAAGAGGGAGACAAGGAAGAGGGAGACAAGGAAGAGGGAGACAAGACAAGGAAAAGAGATGGAGATAGGAACTTTTGTAGGTGTTGACCGAGTCTGGTATCTGGTTATGCAAATTTGTGGCCAGAAGGATGCATTCGATGGAGGATCACCATGTTCTAGACTTCGACATTGTTGGCCAAAATGCGGCGAACATGTTGAGAATCCAGTGACATCATTTTCGGGGACAAGGACATGAGGACATGGAACATTGGGTTTCGAATAGGAATGGAACAACTTACCCTGATCACTTCGGGGCAGGCGTAGTGTGGGGAGCCACAGGATGTCTCCAACATCGAGCCAGCCGGCTGCAGCGACGCCATCCCAAAGTCCGCAATCTTGATGTTGTTCTTCTCGTCGAGCAGCAAATTTTCCGGCTTCAAATCGCGATGACTATCAAAGAGAGAGAAAGAGAGAACGAGTGAGTAAGAGATAGAGTAAGAGAGATAAAGAATAGGAAAAGAAGTGTGAGAGAGTTCTCTTAAAGGAAACGAAAAGAAGTGAGAGAGAGGAAAGAAAAATGGATTTTTAGAACAACACTGGGGTGAGTTTGGGAGACAAAAATCAATATTTTTCATTCCATTCCATGCCATGCCGTCTGATCCACGTGCCACGCACACAAGATTTATGACCAAAAGATCGTAAATATGTTTTCGAAATAATTTGGCAACCTCGCCACAGGTTCATCTCACCACGGAGGCAGGAGGTAAACAATCAATACTCGAGACTCAACCTTCGCCAAGTGGAGGTCTATTTAAAGAATTTGGCTATAACTTGAGGAAGTATTTGACTGAGAACTTTCCAAGAGCTTGGCTAAGAACTTTCCTAGAGGCTGGCTAAGAACTTTCCTCCAGCTTGGTTTCCTTGGAATCTTCTTTTCTCCCATATCCAATACCATCTCTCAGCTTGACAATCACTTACCATATCGAATGCGAGTGGCAAAAATCCAAGGCCGATATAATCTGTCGAAAGAATTTCCGCGCCTCCTTCGGCGTCAGCCGGCCCTTCTTCACCAGGTAATCGAACAGCTCGCCGCCAGAGACGTGCTCCAGAATCAGGTATAGATATTTCTTATTCTCGTAGACATCGCTTAACCCGAGGACGTGCGGGTGATCAATCAATTTCATTATGGCGATTTCTCGTTCCACCTGAAGAGGAAATTATTTTTATTATTATTATCTTTTTATTCTATTTTTTTTATTATATATTTTTTTATTATATTTTTCTTATTATATTTTTCTTATTTTATTTTTCTTATTTTATTTTTCTTATAATATTTTTTTATTTATTTTTATTATATATTTTGTATTCTATTTTTTATATTATATTTTTTGTATATGTTTATATACTATATATGTATAGTATATAAACAGCATGATGAATTACTTTTTTGTGTGCCCTGAAAGTTAATTATCTTTGTCACTCTGTCTCTTTGTGTCTCTTTCATTCACTCTGTCTCTCTATCTATGTATCTCTGTCTCTCTCTATTAATATATCTCGATCTCTTTTTCTCTGTCTGCATCTCTATCTCTTTCTCATTCTTTCACTTTGTCGTCTCTGTGTCGAACTCCTTTCTGGGGAATTTGTTGATTCCATCACTCACAAAGGTTTCACTTGTCATTGGGATTTATTAATATTTTTTTTTCTTTCTTTCATTATCCTTAAGTTGGTCTTTTTTGGAATTGGCATAAGAATACCCCGAATATTGAGGGCGAAAAGGTTACAACTTCATGGAATATCGATTATCCCTGTCTTTCTCTCTGTAGTTCGGCTCTTTCTTTATTTCAGTTCTCTTTATATTTTTACACTCCGAGGATAATCAAGCGTTAATGTGCCACATTTTACGGAAATGACTTGAATAGGTTGAACAGTACTACGGACATGGTCTCAATCCACTCACACACACAAACACTCTCAGAATCTAGGCCAAATTAATTATTTATATGCAATTCTCATGCCCTTTGTGTGTGTGGCAAATTGACATTAATTGGCAACGAAATATTTATTCAAATGCGAACGAAATATTTATTCAAATGGTAGCAAAATTCTATTCAAATTGTAACAAACTATTTTTTAAATGGCAAGGAAATATTTCTTCAAATGGCAATGGGAAAATTTATTCAAATAAATTGGAAAATTTATTCAAATTCATTTGAAAAGCTTTCAGATGGAACCATTCAATTGGAAGGATTTTCAATTTATTATATTGAGAACGAATATTGAGAAAAGTTGGATAAGCCAGGAGTGACCAAGGAGTTATCTCAACCACACTCAAATGTCCGTCCATCCATTGAGGTCGGACTCTCCTCGGCCCACATCGGAAGAGTTGCTTTAATTGATAGATTTGGCTCTGGGAGACAACTTAATACTGATGGCAATCGAATTAATACCGTCCTCAAGTGGGCTTAACATTTAATTTGCGTTTTAAGATCCTACCCAAACGACCGGGTGACGAATGCCAAAGGACAAGCAATTAAAACGTGGCCGAGGGGGTGGGGGAAGGAGGCGTGGCACGTGTTGGCCGCCTACGGACAAAATGCCATAGACGCCAATTGCTATTAACAACAATAATGAAGCATAATTAATAACGTCTAAAGGCGTTCGTTCGCAGCGATGTCGAACAAGGTTGGGTTGAGTTTGCGATGGTTTGAGTTGAGTTTGTCTGGTTTGGGTTAAATTTGGTTGGTTTGGCTTTCTGGTGGGAAGAGTTTCCTTCTGAACGGACTGAGCGAACATTTCGTAAATTGCAATCCTAATGGATACAAGGAAGGAAATTCAATTTTAGAGATACACGAGTAACCAACCAACAGGAACCACTAAAGCAACTATGATAATGAGAGAAACGAGTCAAGGTAAAGTGAGGTAAGGTGAGCAAATATGAGGTAAAGCGAGGGGAAAGTGAGGTAAAGAGAAGTAAAGTTAGGTAAAGAGAGTTAAGGTGAGGTAAAGTGAGGTAAGGAATAGAGTGAGAGAGATAATGTTACCGAAACAGGACACAAGAGGACAAGGTGAACGCTAAATTTAGTTCGCGTGCAATGCGTGCACGCGAGGATAATAAATATTGCTTTTGGACTTAAAGGATTTTCACTCAAACCCACACCCCCCACTTGTCTAATCGAGGCTTTTAGATAGTTGTTCTGTCTATTGTCCGTGAATCGATTTTATCTTCTAAGTTCTTTTGATCTGAGTGATTTTATTTGCTTCGATCTGAATTTAGTTTCTCCGATTCATTGTCCTTCGATTTACTCACCTTCATTAGCACCGATTCACTCAACTTCTCTCGATTGATTATTTTAATGGCCACCTTCTTCCCGATGACGCAGTGAACTCCCAGCTTGACCAGACCTATAAATAAAAAGTAGTCGTTTTAATTGTTCTTCGTGGATGTTTTTTTTACTGGGGTTATTAGTGAGGGGTTGTTGTTCGTGGTATTGGGTTTTGTTAATGGTGGTGGTGTTATTAGTATTGTTTTTATTCTCAGTGGTGTTATTAGTATTGTTTTTGTTATTGGTATTGTTTTTATTATAAGTATTATTTTTGTATTCAGTATTGTTTCTATTATTAGTATTGTTTTAGTTATTAGTATTGTTTTTGTTATTAGTATCGTTTTTATTATTAGTATAATTTTTGTTATTAGTATCGTTAGTATTGTTATTAGTATCGTTTTTGTTATTAGTATAATTTTTGTTCTTAGTATAATTTTTGTTCATAGTTCTTAGTATTGTTTTTCGTTATTAATGCTCTTAGTATTGTTTTTGTTTTGGTATAGTTTTTGTTTGTATTATCGTTTTTGTTCTTAGTATCGTTTTTGTTCTCAGTATCGTTTTTCGTTATTAATGTTGTTCTTATTGCTATTGTACTCATTGTTGCCGCCATGTATTTAGTGTGTAATTAAAAGTTAGAATCGATTTTAGCCACTCACCCGTCTGACCCTTGCCGAGGGTTTTCTCCAGTCTGTAGGGACCGACGAATTGGCAATTTTCCGCCGTTGTATTGTTTTCCTTCTGCATCTTGTTTTTGTTGTTTTTATTCTTCTTCCTATTGTTGTTACTGTTATTCCTAGTACTATTTCTACTACTTCTTCTTCTTCTCCTACTACTACTGCTTCTACTTCTACTGGGCGTGTTTTCACTCTGTTCACCACTTCCATACACCCTCCTTTTGTTGTTGTTGTTGGTGTTGACAGGGTAGTTTTAGTTGTTGTTGTTGCTGTTGTTATTATTGCCACTGTCGCCTCCACTAGTTGTTGGCAATATTCTGACTGAGGCCGGCGACTGTGTTGCGACTTTTAATTACTTGGTTAAAACTTTTATTATGTGGCCGCAAGTTCGTTGGCTCCGTCTCGTCCGTTTATTTTTCGCCTTCCTCCTCTCTCAAGTCTTCTCTATATCTGTTTCTCCACCTCCGTTTCTCTTTCTCTCCACCTCTGCCACGTGTCGAAGTTTTGTCGTCTTTTTGATGAATTAATTGCGGTCTCTGCAAGCAATAGAAAATGCCATTTAAATATTAGACAACTTGTGTGTGCAAAATTACATTTAGAGTAGTGAAGTTAAAGGGCGAATTTTGTGGTGACCTGAATTAAGAACCTTCCCACTAGTGTAGAATAGATATTATTCAAAAGTTATTCGAGTAACAGAAAGTTATTCGTGTAACAGAAAGTTATTCGAGTCATGAATTCGTTTCTAATTCGAGTTCAAACTAAATTCTGTTTAGAATAATTTAATTTCTGTGTAGAATAATTTAATTTAATACACTACACGTTGATTACATACACATGTGCGTAATTAAATATTTATTAAATTATTTATTTTAAAACCTGTTATTAGAATTTCTGTATATGTTTTGACTTGCATTTAAAATTGGTCTGTAATTAATTTAGCATATAATAAAATAACATTTTACAAAAAATTGCATGATATAAAAAAACAACAAAATAGCATGGTATAAATAACAAAATAGCATGGTATAAAAAATAAAATAGCATGGTGTAATAATACCAAAAAGCAATACTCATTATGATTTTAAGCATCATGTAATTTTAATTGCCTTCGACTCCAACATGAATAATTAAACAATTCTCGGAAATACAAATGCCAGTTAATATTTCGCAAAAACATTTTTTATGCATTTAATTTGTGGAAGCGTATTTTTGTTATTTTGTATGTTTGTTAATATTTTGTATATTTGTTATTATTATGTATTTTTTGTTATAATTTTCTATATTTGTTATTATTATGTATTTTTTGTCATTATTTTGTATATTTGTATATTTTGAACAGTTTTGTATATTTGTATATTTATGTATTTTTTAGGCCGAACTCGATTCAAATGGCCTTCATTAGCCAACCGTAAACCACAAGGGTTGCCATGTCAAATATTTTTCGATATTTCACTTCAGTGATTACATTGATTATTTACAGCAAATTTTAATGAACTATTCTCATACTATTTTTAATAAATATCAAATTCCATATAAAATTAATTGATTTCGAGATATTCTCATTATGAAATCACAGTTCAAACTTCAAAGAATTTTATTCAATTGTTCTCATATTGGGTTGAAATGCAAATAGAAATTTCGACAAATAGAAATGTTTTCTCCGGAGCTGCGTGTGGAAGAATTTCCATGAAGATGAAATGGAAAAAAGGGAGTGGAAAAGGAAGAGGAATGGGAAAAAAGGAAATGGGGAGGGAAAGGAATGGAGAATGAAGGGAATGAGGAAGAAAGAGAAACAAATGGTAAATGCCAAAGAGGCCAGTGAAAAGTGCTTAGATTCAAATTAAAATGCGCTTTGAAAAATGAGCAAACACTGAATCTGCCCCTCTCAAAGGCCGCGTTAACAACACTGAAGAGCAGCAGCTGGGATGATACGGGGGGAGTAGCCAAAGGGGGTGGCGGGGGGGTTTGATGAGGCAAGACGGGGTGATGGCCTGAAGCGAAATTGCTTGTAACCCAATTTGAGATTCCACCAACCGTACGACGAGCGACCGACTTTCATCCACAGGCAGAGATATTGTATCCAAAAGGCTGCGTAAACAGGCGCATCTGGGGGGCTTACATAACAACAACAACAACAAAAACCTACAACATCTAAAAACCAACAACATCTAAAATAGCAACAGTAAGCAAACAAACAAACAAAAACAACAAGCACAAAAGAAGAGACAAAACAAAAAGGAAGAATTGGAGTGAGAAGGAGTGAGTGAGAGCAGAAAGGGAATGACTGAGTAGAGAGAGAGAGTGAGAGAGAGAGAAAGAAAGAGAAGGAGAACGGGAGAGAAGGTAATGGATGCGTACCAAAGGCGAGGCAGAAGCAGCAGCAGCAGCAGCGACCGGCGTGCGTCGCCTAAAAAGCTGCAATAAAAAAATAAAAGTCCCATGGATGGAACGGAACGAGACGACGGAAGTTTTATGCGTCGATTTGCGGGTGGAACAAAACAACAACTGAGGAGTGAGTGAGTGGGAAAGGAGAGAGATAGAGGAAGAGGGATGAAGGAAGAGGAAGAGAGAGCGATGGAGGCGGAGAGAGAGAGACGGAGTAATAAACGACTGGTTGGTTGAGCTGAGTGAGACTCAAGGGGGCCGGAATCGGGTGGTCGTAAGAAGGAAGTTCCTGCGTTTGTTTTGTTTGTGTAGAGAAAACGACGCCTGTGGGTTTTAAATTGTTTCTCGATACGAGCAGCTCTCAACTACTCCTCGTGGACGGAGGCGACAGTCGAGACGTCGTCGTCGTTATCGTCTTCTTCACAGTCCTCTTTAGAATTTGCTCTATAGTTTTCTTCATAGTCTTCTTCATGGGGTTCTCGATAGTATTTCTCATAGTATTCCTCATAGTCTTCTCCATAGTTTTCTTCATAGTTTTCTTCATAGTCTTCTTCATAGTCTTTCTTATAGTCTTCTTCATAGTGTTCCTTATAGTTTTCTCCATAGTCTTCCTCATAGTCTTCCTCATAGTCTACCCCATAGTTTCCATTGCAGAAGTTCTTATCGTCATAGTCGTCATCATCGTTGTAGTCTACGTAATCATCATCGTCCTAGTCGTAGTCGTTCCCATCGTTCTTGTCGTCCTGGTTCTCGCTGCCTCGCTGGCGTCGTCCTCAAATTCTGAGTGAGACCGACGATGCCGAGAAGCTTCTCTACTCATGCACATAATGTGACCTTTTGACACATTAATTAACTGTATTTGCACAATAATGTCAGAGATTGCATGTCATTATTTGCCAAAAACCAACACAAAACACACATAAAAACACTCAAACTAAAATACACACAGACACAGAAACTAAAATACACACAAACACTCAAACTAAAATATACACACTCACACAATGTACCACACAAATAGTACAAACAAAAACAAATAACCTGCACTTTACATTGATTTTGTTCTTGCATTTTGTCAATTTTCTTCAATTTCGTGAAACTCATGGCGACGCCTCCCTTGACCCCGCCCTCCTCCTCCTCCTCCCGTGACACCACCATGCCACGCCTCTCATAACCACGCCCCTCCCCAATATCGCCGAATTTCAGCTTTCATAGTCTCATGGCCCTTTGTTGCCTAGTGTTTGTTTCGTTGTTGTTGTTGTTGTTGTTTTGCATGCGACACATCGGCAAAGTTTTGCACCAGCATGCAATAAAAAGTTTTTATTTTTTTGTATTTTATCAGTTCACGAAGTTAACGATAATGATGAGGTTGATGGAGTTCATCATGAGAATGAGGCATAGATTGGAAAGGGGTTGTTCTAATGGAGATGAGGAGGTTCCATGGTGATGAGGTTCTGATGGGGATGAGGATGTGGTTGCAATGGGGATGAGGCTTGGATTGGGATGAGGTTTAGAGTTGGATGAGGCTTTAATAGATAGATATACAGGATTCACTCTCTGTAGGTATGGTTTGAAAATTTTGGATCCCTTCCAAACATCATTCTCACAGCTCCTTAGTTTCAATGGAACATCGAGAGACCGAGTTGCCAGGGAGAGATTTCACGGAGAAGGCAACGAAATTTCATGGAGAAGGCGATGGGATTTCACGGAGAAGGCGAAGAGATTTTATGGAGAAGGCGAAGAGATTTTATGGAGAAGGCGACGACAGATGGGATCATTAGAAGAGGCCTCTCAACCCTCGTTAATTACGGGGAAGATTCGCATAAAGCTGTACCATGCCATCTCGACAATGTTGCTGCAGAGGAAGCTGGATAATTAAGATGGACGATAGCGAAAGAAATGTGATACAAAGGAACAAGAATGAGAAGGACTATGATGAGGGGGGGAGAAGAAGTTTAAGAAAGGAGGGTAAATAATAGTAGGGAATATAATGTTAGGAGAAATGTTGGTAAGGGAGATAATGCTAGAAGAAATAATGGTAGAGTTTGGGCGGAGAATTTTTCCCTTGGCCCCAACTTCCAACTTGGCAATTGCAGACTAGCCATTCCAACGTTTGTGTGTTCAAAATGTCATATCAGTAGTTGGGAAATCTTTCTCGTTGATATTTTCTACAACGAAACGAGAAAGTGTACGAGTACGCCCTGAAGAGAATTCCACAAATTGAGCATTATTTGAACTCTCCAAGGATTCGGTGACAAACTTTTGTACTTGAGCCATGTCGACTGTCGTCACCATGTTTTTCTCTCTATGTAATTTTTCTATCCATCTCTCTTTTCTCTTCATGTCCTTTTTCTCTCCATCTCCCTTTTCTCTCCATCTTCCTTTTCTCTCCATCTCCCTTTTCTCTTCATGTCCTTTTTCTCTTCATGTCCTTTTTCGCTTCGTCCCAGTATTCGTTTTGGGCTGCAGTGTTTTATGACTTCATCATGGGCTCCCTTGTTATCGTCGTCATCGTCATGGCCAGCATCGTCCTTGTCGTCATCAACATTGTTTTTGTTATTGTCGTCATCATCATCATCATTGTTGTTGTCGTCATTATCATCATTGTTCTTGTCGTCATTGTCATCATCACCATGATGCAGTCAGTGGCCAAAACTCAGCTCCAGCTGTAGAACGCTAATAAATTTGCCTCTGGACCTCTGGATTGTCATGTGTGAACATGTGAATGTTTGTGCCTACTACTGTCTACCTGTAACCATGTGGACTCTTGGGGATTGGTCAGCATGAGTGCAGAGCGAGAGAGAATGTGGTGAGAGAGAGAGAGTGATGGGAATGTGGTAAGGGAGAATGAGTGAAAGCCTGACATGCACTGCAGCGTTAATTAAAAGAAATGAAACTGCTGCAGGGAAGGTTTTTTTTTGGTTCGGTTGGTAAAGGGAGACTTTTTCCTTGGTAAAAATTTTTTTTTCCTTGGTAAAGGGAGACTTTTTTCCTTGGTACATTTTTTTTCTTTGGTAAATAATTTTTTTTCCTTGGTAAATGATTTTTTTTCTATTTGTAAATGGAGGTTTTTCTTTGATAACCGTTTTTTTTTCTTGGTAAATGATTTTTTTTTCTATTGGTAAATGGAGTTTTTTCTTTGATAACTTATTTTTTTTCTTTGGTAAATGTTTTTTTTTCTGTTAGCAACTTATTATTTTCTGTTGGCAAATTGTTTTTTTTTTGGTAATGTTTTTTTTTCTGTTGATAAATCGAGTTTGAAAGGAAAATTCTCTGGATTTGGTCGGAGGTTTCAATGGTCAAAGAACTTTCGTTGGTCAGAGGATTTTACATAGGCCAGAGTGAACAGATGCAGGTTAGAGTGACCAGATGTGGGTTTGCTAATAGAAATTTCCCCCTTTTTTTCAATGAAATCCTCTGAAGGCAAAGGTAAACATTTGACCTTTGCTCCAGTCTCAGCCATAAAAACCCCTCTTGACCTGTTGAAAGTTCTCCTCTGAAATTGGCCCCCGTTTCATGAAACGATAGAAGACTTTGTCGCCAGTTTTTTGGAACCTCCCCGAAGGAATCCTCAATTTTAGGAACCTCCCGAAGGAATTCTCAATATTTGGAACCTCACCGTAGGAATCCTCAATTTTAGGAACCTGCCTCCCTGATGGAATTTAAAACATGGAACGTGGAAGAAAAGACTCTCGGCGTTCAAAGTGTCTTCTGTCGAAATTACTTGGAGACAACGACAGAATTATTTATGAACCTAATCTCTAGGGATGTTCCTACCTCTATCTCTTTCTATCTGTCTTTTTATCTCGCTCTGTGTCTTTCTTTCTCTTTCTCTCCCTCTCTCTTGTTCTCCCTCTCACTTTCTCAACCTTCCTATGTTCCGCTTTTTGCACACTGATCCTTGGATCAGGTTTGAAGGACATTTTTTGAATCTCTCTACCATGGGTTGTGATGTTAAATTTAAGGGACACGTTTTTAGAAGGAGAAGGAGGCGAAAAGGTATAGGAGGAGAATAAAAAGGAGGAGAAAAAAAGGAGGTGAAAAGGCGAAGGAGGAGAAGAGAAGAAGGAGGTGATGAAGGTCGAGGCGGAGGCATGTTTTCTGAAGAAAGTTCCTCAAGGGTTCTGCAGGTCAAACGAGGCAACCACGACGACAGCCTGAAGGAGTGGATCAGCCTGATAGACGAGCATAAAAATAAAGTCGATGAGGGTGTGGGAGAAAGAGAGTGGGTGAGAGAAAGAGTGAGAGTGGGTGCGAGTGATATAGAGAGTGAATGAGTGAGTGAGTGAGAGATAGCGATGAAATGAGAATGACAGCAGCGTCAATAATGAACAGATAAGCTGAAGGACTCGAGCATACCGAGTACTAACCGAGTCTCCCCGATGAATAGGATCAGGATCATAACCGAGGCAGACGTGGAACAAGGACGCGCACTAAAAGTCAATTACCGCCATCAATCAGGGCTGCAACAAGCCATCTCCATCTCTCTCTCCCGCGGTAAGAAGGCATTTCCATCTCTCTCTCTCTCACTCTTCTTTGGCCGCCACGATGGGTGAGCAGTCAACAACAATTGCCGACGCACACCTCAGCACAAACGCCCACCAATCCATCCAACCAACAATTCGTCCATCAAACCAACAATCTATCCATCCAACGAGAGAGTGGAAGTGAAAAATAGTGAGAGGCGGGAAGAGAAGTGAAATGAGGTGGAGTGGAGAGAGGTGGAGTGGAGAAGAGGTGGGCGTGAAAGAGAGCAAGGCAATTTATACTAGCGACACGCACACACACAGACACACACCAACACACACAAACACACATACAACCCCACTCCTTGTTGTACGCGTGGGCGCAGCTTTTCAACAGCTGCTCTCGATTACCGTCCTGTTGCGAAGGCCCAGGAGGTGAAAGAACTAAATGGAGGGGAGAGAAGGACGGGGAAGAGAAGGAGACGAGGAAGGGATAGAAACAAGGAAGAGATAGGTTGGAAGAAGAGAGAGAGAGAGATAGAAGGAAGAAAAATCGACAAGGAAGAGAAATCGACAAGGAAAAGAAATCGACAAGAGAAAGGAACAAGGATGGACGGACGAAGAGGAAGGAAAGAGGTATAGGAAAAAAATGTACAGGAAGAAGAAGTCGATTGGCAGCAGAAATAAAACGAATTCTAAACGGAAAATTTCAAATTGCGATTATGTTTCCGTGGTTTCACGCAACCAGCCAACGATGTCGATGAAGAATGATTGGACTTGGACTGGACGAACAGAATAGAGAGGGAGAAAGGAGATGAAGGAGAAGAAAGGACGATCGGAAAGGGAAACTAATGAAGAGAGAAGGACAATCAGGACGTTGTTTCCGCTGACTGCCAGAGTGAGAGGAAGAGGACGACGACGACACGCAAAACAAAAACAAAGGAAACAAAAACAAAGGAGAACAACAATTACATCTTCCGACACGCCATGAACGAGAAATTCCAATGCAATGACGGAGTGTCGGACGGCAGAGAACGAAACGAAGTCGCCGCATGGCTGTCGGTCGTCATCGCTCGTCCAACGTCCTGTCGTCTCTTGTCGAGGCTGCTGTCGACAGGCTGCGGGCGGCATTTTAAACGCGCTTTTAATGGAAATCAATCAAAACGCAAGACAACAGGAAACGCGCTCCAACAAATGCAGAGGAAACCCGGGGAGGAAACCCAAAGGGCGAAGCTAAGGGGGAAGACAAGAGGAAGAGGAAGCCAAAAGGGAACCCGAGGGGGAAACAAAACGGGAATTCGAGAGGGAAAGAGAGAAGGAAAAACTCTAGTTGAATATCCGCTGACAGGCCGGGAGCCAACGAAATTGGAGCACGTTGGGGTAATAGTTTTACCGTGTTCCTCCAACACTTCCTTCTCCTATGTTCCTATGTTTTCCCTCCACTCTTTACCACCTCCTTCCTCCTCTCTTTACCACCTCCTTCCTCTTCCTCCTGTCACTCCTCTTAACGACATTATGCTCGCTTGTCAGTTGGAAATTTCAATTATTATCTTCAACCAATTCCATGCTATCGTTAGTAAAAAAGAAAATCACCCATTGACAAGAAGAAGAAAATCAACCATTGACAAGACAAGGAGTCACGCCCCAAGTCTCGCCTATCGATGATTAAATAATCGATACTCGATCGAAATCGAAACCACTCGCGTCGCTGAACTTTGGTTCCCAGGATAATCGTTTCCAGGATAATCACTCTTCAGGAGTTTTCAATCAATGGGCTGTTAATAGGAAGAGGTGAGGAAAAGTGGGCGAAGTATTTTTAAGAAATTTTAAGAGTTACTTTCCATATTTAAGTCGGAGAGTAATTGTGTGGGAAGGCCATTATTTAGGCCATAAACAAGTAGTTATTGGAGAAACTTAAATATCGATTATTTATCAATGATATTTTAGGACTAGGATAATTTTTAGGAAATTTTTGAGAGATCTTTTCAGGGGTCTTTTCATGGATATTATCACATATAATTTCAGAAGTCTTAATATAGAATATAGAAAACAAGATATTAGTGGAAACTTCTGAAACTTCGTATATAAGGAAACAAAATCAACGATATAAATTTCGACCGAAGTTTCTATCAAACGATTGGAGTTTATTTTCTAACCTAACGTTAGAAAATTCGACCTAACGATTGAAGTTTATTCTCTAACCTAACGATTAATGTTCCCTTTCAGCCTAACGATTGAGGTATCCTTGGGGAATTTCCATTCGTAGGCAGTGAAGAAAAATCAATTGGGATCGTGTGGGAGGGAGGAATTTACGTCTCTGGTCAGGTGAAACCATAAGCGGTAAATCATTAATTGAGGTCACAGAGAATCGCGGAATGGTCGATTCGTTTGGGCCATTGTTTCATTTCCCCCAAATGGTGAATGGGATTCGGATTCGGTTCTTTTCCTTTTCGGACATGTTAAATGGAGCTCGTAATTTATGCCAGTGGAGTGAGGAGTGGAGGGAGGAAGAGAAAGGAAGGTTTTTTGTGATGGGAAGTTGGGCTTGGAGGCGAAAATTATAGGCGAACTAAAAGCTTTAATCCTTTCACATTTTACCATGTAGAGAGATGTGTGGTTTAGGTCATGTAGGTCAGGTCGTGTCGGGGGTATAGAAAGCATCAGGATGGGATGAAATAAGCCAGGTTGGGACGGTTTAGGTTGGTTCAGGTAGGTTTAGGACGGTGCAGGTAGGTTTAGGTCGGTTCAGCTTGGTTTAGGTCGGTTCAGGTTAGTTTAGGTCGACTATGTTTTCATTCTATTCGCCTCGTGTAAGGTCGAGTCGTGGTCCATTAGGGAGGCAACGTTGGAAGTTGTAAACTAGTTTCCACTTTGGCGCTTTTGTACCGAGAGCAGATTACAAATTGAATTAGTAATTTTATTCCATTAAATAAGCCGGCAAGCGGTGAACGCGCAGCGTGCCTTCCGGCTATAGAAGAACAAAAAAATAATAATAACAATAACAAAAATAACAACAACAACAATAATAAGAACGATGACATCAAGCAGTACAAAAACGAAGTATAGAAACACCAAGAAAAACGATAAGTATAATAACAAAAATCTCGAGAAATAGAACAAGGAGGAATAGAACAACAACAGCAATAAAATATATAACAACAACACCAATATAACTACTACAACAACGGTAGAAATATTCAGAAACAGATACAAGGCTCAGGTAATCAACATCAACGCCAGGTATCACCAGGATCCGACCTGACCCGACCAACCATGGGTCGATTCTGATGGGGCGATCGGGGGGTCGTGGTGATGGGTGAGGGGTCGAGGGACGGAGGAGTCGAGAGAGTCCGACTGATGGAGTTTGAGGAATTGTGCTGCACTGCGGCCTCAACACCGAGGCCCAGTAGTTTCTGATTTTTATCTGATGCTCCGATTCATGTGAAGTTCGCATGGAGCCAACGAACGAAACGAATGTAGTCGAGTCGTGTTGAGTTGAGTCGACAACAGAAGCAACACATAATGGAGGGGTGGTGGGGAAGTGGAGAGTGTGGAGGATGTTCATGGAGAAACTCACCACACTCTGCTGAGATTGAGAGCGAGAAAGAAAGTGAGAGAACGACAAGCAAAGCGAGAGAGCAATAACGAAAGCCAGAGATTGAGAATGAAAACGAGAAAATGAAAGCAAGAGAGTAAAAATTAAAGCAAGAGAGTAAAAACCAAAGAGTGCGAAAACAAAATCGAGAGAGAGAAAAATCACACCAACACCATCGACACCAGCTGCTCTAAACACACCCTGGGGGTGGCGACGTCGCCTGGTCGAAGGGGTGGATTTCGGGGCTCCCTCATCAGGTTGCACGAAAAGAGCAAATTAGAGGGCTCGTTGGCACTTCGAGCCATGGCTTAAATTACCATTCAAGTCGAACGAGAGGGCAACGAAAAAATTCATATCTCAATTTTGATTTCAAAAATTTCCAAAACAAGTTTCGCCCAAAAAATTTCCAAAACAAGTTTCGCCGAAAAATTCACTAAACTCAAAGTTGTTGACTAAAATCGAGACCTGTCTCTCTCTATCATCCCCTCTCTCTCCATCTCTCCCTCTCTCACACATTTCTTTCCACTTGTTCTTTGTTCTCGTCTTCGTCATTAACACGAAGTGATTTTTCTCTTTCTCCATATTTTGCTTCTTTCCCGCCCACGTTCACTTGTTCACTTTGCTTTTTCGGTGGAAGAAACTTCGAAGTGGTGAAAGGAAAGGAAGAGAGAAGGAAAGGAGAAGGGAAGAAAGTAGAGAAGGATAGAAGATAGTAGTGTGCTCCTCGGTCGTTGCCAGTGGTGTCCTTTTTATTAATTAAACCTCTCTTTTGTGCCTTGATTATTTATTAACTATTACCGCCTGGCGCTCGTGGAAGCACGACATAACTTAATTATAAAAGCATTAATTTCAAGTGCGATCCAGATTCCAGTCGACACCATGGGTGGTGGGCGTGCCATATGGGAGTTCACTTGCCGGCGAAATTATTAATTTAAAGGACACTCCATAGAGCGGGATTATTTTCAGGGAACCCCAACCACAGACTAATGGGTTTATGAGACTATAGTAATTGGGCCAAGAGAACCTTTTCAAATATGTTCTTGAGTTGGATTAAAATATAGAATTTTAATATACAAAAATATGTATGTTGACATCAATAGAATTTGTCATTATCATCCATCTGAAGAAGAAGAATTTATTGGAGGATTTACTAAAGGATTTAATAAAGAATTTACTAAAGGGTTTACAAAAAATTTACTGTGGAATTTACTGATGAATTTACTGAAAAATTTATTAAGAATTTACTGATAAATTTACTGAAGGATTTACTAAAGGATTTAATAAAGAATTTACTAAAGGGTTTACAAAAAATATATTAAGGATTTTATATAAAAAATTTATAAGAAAAATGTACTGAGGAATTTATTGATGAATTTACTGAAATATTTATTAAGAATTTACTGAAGAATTTACTGAAGAATTTACTGAAGAATTTACTGAAGAATTTACTGAAGAATTTACTGAAGAATTTACTAAGAATTATTACTGAAGAATTTACTGAAGAATTTACTGAAGAATTTACTGAAGAATTTACTGAAGAATTTACTGAATTACTGAGATTTACTGAAAAATTTACTGAAGAATTTACTGAAGAATTTACTAAGAATTTACTGAAAGAATTTACTATTGAAGAATTTACTGAAGAATTACTGAAGAATTTACTGAAGAATTTACTGAAGAATTTACTGAAGAATTTACTGAAGAATTTACTGAAGAATTTACTGAAGAATTTACTGAAGAATTTACTGAAGAATTTACTGAAGAATTTACTGAAAAATTTACTGAAGAATTTACTGAAGAATTTACTGAAGAATTTACTAAAGAATTTACTGAAGAATTTACTGAAGAATTTACTGAGAATTTACTAAGAATTTACTGAAAAATTTACTGAAGAATTTACTGAAGAATTTACTGAAGAATTTACTGAAGAATTTACTGAAGAATTTACTGAAGAATTTACTGAAGAATTTACTGAAGAATTTACTGAAGAATTTACTAAAGAATTTACTAAAGAATTTACTGAAGAATTTACTGAAGAATTTACTGAAGAATTTACTAAAGAATTTACTGAAGAATTTACTGAAGAATTTACTGAAGAATTTACTGAAGAATTTACTGAAGAATTTACTAAAGAATTTACTAAAGAATTTACTGAAGAATTTACTGAAGAATTTACTGAAGAATTTACTAAAGACTTTACTGAAGAATTTACTAAAGAATTTACTGAAGAATTTACTGAAGAATTTACTGAAGAATTTACTGAAGAATTTACTGAAGAATTTACTAAAGAATTTACTGAAGAATTAATTAGGATTTAAAAAAAGTTTAAAGCAAAATTCTTATAAAATGATATACGTAAAATCCAATCCCCAAGCTCGAATTAGTCATTCAAACAGAATTTCGATTTCGATAAACATTTCCCGAGTGATCCCCAGGGAGCGACTTCGTCGAACCTGAAAATTTAACCCGAATGGACAGCAAACATCTGGTCACAAAAGATAGAATGATGGAGGAATGAACTGAATACCGTTAGTGTGGCGATGTCTATTTGTCGTGATCCTGTAAATAGCAGTCGACAAGATGAATGTTGTTTGTTCAGCAAATATAATAAAGGAAGATATAAGAAAAGAAAATAATAAAAAGAAGATATAAGAAAAGAAAATAATAAAAAGAAGATAATAAAAAAATATAACAAAAAACATAATAAAAAAATATAACAAAAAAAAACATAATAAAAAAATGTAACGAAAAAAAAAAACATAACAAAAACAACATAACAAAAAAATAATATTACCGTTAATATAACAGTAATTTAGGATCCCATTGTACTACCACACAAAGACAAACTTTCTCTCCCTCTCTCACTTTCTATCTCCCTCTCTCCCTGACTTTCTCTCCCTCTCTCTTTCTCCCGCTCTCTCTCTCACTTTTTCGCCTTCCCTCGCTCTGTTCTCTCTCTCATTGTCTCTCACTCGCCAAGTGTTTTATTAAATGCTAGTGTGAGTGTGTTGTTTGTGTGTGTTTGTGTGAGTGTGCGTAGCAAAACTCCCCACAATTTTCGTTGGGGAAAATGCAACACTGTTCCTGTCATTGCTCGCGCACATCCGCCGCCATGTTCAATGGCGATTCATGGCGATTGTAAAGCACCGAACGACAGAACGAGAAGAGGTCGGTTGCTTTTGGTTGAAAATCGATATGTTGAATATATATATGTATGTATTTATATATATAGTATATGTATGTACCTCTCTCTTTCCCCCCTTCGGCTACTCCCACTCCGATTTCCGATTCCGTTTCCGCTACCGAATCCTTCGCTCCGGCTCCGGACTGCTCGACTCGACTTCGGCCACTACTCGAATGAATTCACGGCACGAATTCACAATTTTCGAATTAGGCGAATTTTCCCGAGCCAACGAACACAACAACAACAACAACGATGACGACGAAGACGAAGACGCGAGCCCGCTTTTCCATCGAAAATATATTTCTACGATATTTTCTATTTTCTACACTATGTGATTTCCCCTCTCACTCTTTATTTCTTTCTTTCTTTTCATTCACTCAGCATTTCTCGCCGCTTGCGAATTTTCCTCATGCTGCACTGCATTTTCTTCACTGTAGACAATTTTCTCTTCGCCAAATTCTTTCAACTTCATCATCATCATCGAAATGAGAATTTATTATTATTATTATTGTTGTCGGTTTCTTTTTCACTTCTTTTTCAATATCAACTTTATTTTTCACTCTTCACCTTTCTTGTTTCATTCGATTTTTCACAATTTCTCGAAGGTTTTCATCAATTTCCTCTAGATTTTCATCATTAAATTTTCCACAAGATTTTCACGAATTCCACAAGATTTTCCAATGACTTTTCACTTTTCTCTCTCACTCACACGCCTATCGCCTTCGCCGATTCCCGGTTCAAAGATCTCTGGGATTTCCGGTGGAAAATATCAATCATTGCACAATAGCTTTGGCTTTGGTGAGAGTTTGTCTTTGACTTTGGCTGCTCCACGGTTTCGCGTTCGACGGCTGCTGCTGCTGCTTCGGGGCCAAGTGCATTATTCGAGAAATGTGGAAAAACTGAAAGCACTTTGTCACTGTATAACGGTAAAAAAGGATTCGCTGCGAGTGGCGAAAAGAGAGAGAGAAAGAACGAGAGAGAACGATAGGCTGAAGCGGGTGGCCATCGTGGTGAGTTCGCTCTTTGAAAATTCGAGTTCGTGAGTTCTCGTATTTGTGAGTTCTCGAGTTCGTCGTGAGTTCTTGAGTTCCTTCGTTCTGTATGACAATTCACTTTCAGCCATTAAATCTCTTTCGAGTCCGCACAACAAACAACAACAAAAACAAACAAACAACAAAAACAAACACCACCAACAACATGGCTGAAGCTGACCAACGGCGCCTGTCAAAAGCCACCCCCAGCTCTCTCTATCTCTCACTTTCGCCTCGCTGTGGTGAGTTTCGCTGGTCGTTTGGCTTGAACTTGCCTCCTGTCACTTTGCGACCGAATCGAATGTTGCCAAAACAACCCTCTGGACGACGACGATAAAAAAAAAAACAGCCAACGGTCGAGGTCTCAACTTTTGACAGCTGATCCGCGACATGCGCAAACGCGAGGAGCATGGAGCACAAGGAGTGTGGAGCGTGTGCGTCTCGTAAAACGATACGACGAAATACATGAATGAACCGGGTGCAGGGTTGCGATTTTGGTCGTAAGCACGGAGCTTACGTCATAGGGTTGTCCTGTGAGTCCTGTGAGACGAAGAGATTAGGATCATACCGGCATGTTCACAATAGCGAAAATGGTTAATTTTGACTTTAATTTTTGAGAAAAAATTATATTTTTTTGTTTTTGAAAAATTAAATTTTTTGGAAATACTATTTGAATTTTAGTATTTTAAAATTTATATACATATATTCTACAAATGATTTTAATTAGTTTTTTTTTATTAAATAATATTAATTTCAATAATATTAAAATTAAATTTTTTTTTAAATAATTTTTTCTAAATGTAATTAACATAATTATTTTCAAAAAAAAAATTTTTTTAAATTAAATTTTTTTTGTTTCATCAATTTAATAAATTTTTTTTAAATAATTTCAAAATTAGTTTCTTATTCTTAATTTAAATTAGTTTAACATTCTTAAATTAATTCAGTAAATTTAATTTTTTTAGGTAATAAAAACTTAAATTTTTAGAAAAAATAATTTTTTTGGATTTTTTTTTTTAATTTTAGAATTAAAACATCATTTTGGGAATTTTTTTTTTTTTAAAATCAACTTTCAATTTTAAAAAACTTCGAACTTCAAACTTCACCACTAGAGGTGAATTCAACTAAGACTCAGCCGATTTCTCATAAATCGTCGTATTTGTTATGAGCCGTAATTTTTTCAAGCAGAACAAGTCCTTCAAAGAGAAAACAAGAAAAGTTGAAAATCAACGAAAACCCAATAACGATTGACTTAATTTCAAATGAGGAAGTCCCTTGAACCCAGGCATCGTAAGGCGAGGTTTGTGGTGAGAAACGAAGAAAAAAGAAACCGGAAACCTAAAATACAAACACAAAGTCGCGTGGGGTGTGCGCGAAATGAGAACGACATTAAAATGAAAATTCCGTGAGCAACAATAAACTGTGCGACGAAGAAAGGTAAACAACGTGCGAAGGCGATTCCTCATGCCAGGGTCAAACCCAACCGCACCTCACCCCAACCCCAATTTCACCACTATCCGTTCACCATCCCCCTTTCACCACCACTCATTTCCACCAACCACATTTCTCCAACCCCCAGCAACAATAACAAAAAGACGGCTCACGTTTTGGGTGAACTGAACCCGTGTGACGTCAGAAGCCGACTTCCGCTTGCCTTTCGTTTTCTTCTTCATCTTCTTCCTCTTCCTCTTCTTCTTGTTTCACTTCACCTCGGCGACATTAACCGAAGTCCAAGGAAAACACAACAATAAAAAACAAAATTGTAAGAAAAGGAATATAAAAATGTGGGACACTTTTTGTGGTTGCTATTTAAAATGTGTCAAAAACACGCTTTGCATTGACGCCGGTGTTGAATTACGAAAGCCCCCCCTCGTCCCCTCTCCCTCTGTCTCCTTGTCGCACACACGCAACCAAGTTGTGACGCGAGGACTTTCGTAATGCACCCTTGTTTGCTTCCCCGCCCACTAATTGAACGACGTCTTAATTGGGGGTGAAAACTATGCGCCTGAAAGCATGCAATGGAATTTTGAGAAATTTGCAACAATGAGAACGAAATCCACAGGAGACGACTGGGACGGGTTTGTGTCTAGACTTAAATCACTTTTCACAAACTTCTACTTATGGTTGGTTTCATTGATAAACTTTTCAGACGATGCTTTTTAAATGGAAATTACAACAATTCATGTCAAACTGTTTGTGGTGAGTTCGATTTCGAGATGTTTTGAGCGCCACTGGACTATTTTCCCCGGCTGTCAAAACGCCAACCGCTCTCTGTCGTCAGTTTGCATTTGCACTTTGGAAAATTCACATTCGCCGTGCGGCCAGTTTTTCTTTCTCCAACATTTTTACGACTTCTTCTTTTCTACCCCAACCGACGACGACCTTCGCATTTCACGCGGCCACGATGAACGTGTCGTACATGAGAATCGCCATCTACGCCCTGACGTTCCTCGCCTACGCCTACTCCGGCTACGGTTCCAGCACCATCGTCCATCTCCGGGATGCTCTGATCGCCGCCGAGGCCATTTTCGGCGACTTCTTCCACAACATGATCCACATTGCGAAAAAGTTTCGCACCGTTCACGAAGTCTTCGATGCGGCCGTCGAGGAAACGTGTGTTTTTACGTGTCCCAATCCAGGTGAGTCTTTGGTCCATCCATCCCGCCCACCTCTTTTTGGTCATCTATCTACAACACGTTGTGAAATTACGTAAAGCGACAGAGATTCTCAAAGAAATTAGATATTAATCTAAAAACACTAGACAGATTCATGTCGAAAATTTGTCAAACATTTGCTGTGAAGTATTTCCCGAAATTGTTTTGTGTTTGTTGTTGGTGGGATTTTATGGTTTATTTATATTTGGTCGCCGCACGTCATCGCTTTGAGCGAGTCCATCAATTTGTTGACAGCAATCAGCTGTTTGCTGTTTTGGTTTACAGAGCTTTGAGAGGCACTGGACCATTGCCGCTGGTCCACAATAAAGTTTTGATCCATGTGGATTGTGAGTTTTTACCGAAAATACCGTGAAAGGGATATTTGAATGAAAAAAATATTTTAAAACGAAAAAAAAATAGATTTATTTTTTTATATATTTTATGGTTTATGGTCACTTTCAGTTAAAGCAAAAAATAATAATTTTTAGTAAAAAAGTCCAATTTTTTTTTAAATTAATATTAATTTTTTTTTTAAATAGAAAATAAAACATTTGAATTTAAAAAAATTAAATATAAAAATGAAAAACGCCATAAGTTATAAGAAAAAATTATTTTGAATGAAAATTTAACAAACATTTCAAAAATATATTTTTTTGTAAATAAATTCTTTTATACCAAATATTAAAATTTAAAAAAAATAAATAAAAAATTAAAAATGAAAAAATAGTAAAAATTTAAAATCAAAAATAGCACCATAACACATTATTTCGAATTAAATTAAATTTAAAAAAGAAATTATTTTTTCAATACAGTTAAAAATTATTATTTTTAAAAAAATATAAATTTCGGATTAGAAAAAACATTAAATTAAGAAAAAATTAATTTTCTATAAAATTATTAAAAATCAAAATTAAAAATTATTATTTTTTTCTAATTTCATGCTAAATTTAAAAAATCTAAAATCTAACTATATTTATGATTAAAAAAAATTAATTAACAAAAAAGATTAAACTCTAACAAAATGTATGTTGTTTAAAAATAAAAATCCCAATAAATAAACCTTTCTTTCCTCATTCAAGACGTCCGCCCCGTGCAGAACAAACTCTACACGCCCACCTCGGACGGCTGCGGGTCGCTGGGTCTGCGGATCAGTACCGATTACTTGCCCGCCGTCGAAATGGAGACGTGCTGCAACGAGCACGACATCTGCTACGACACCTGCAACAGCGACAAGGAACTCTGCGACCTCGACTTCAAGCGCTGCCTGTACAAATACTGCGACTCCTATGAGAAATCCATTGCCAGCGATCTCATGATCAAGGGATGCAAGGCGGCGGCCAAGATGCTCTTCACCGGAACCCTCACGCTGGGCTGCAAATCCTTCCTCGATTCGCAGCAACGCACTTGCTACTGTCCGCCACCGAAAACAACGCGAGACGACAGCAAATACAAGAGCAACAATGGCAAGAACTCGAACGGCGGACGCAACGACAACAAATACTACAAGGGCAGGCAGGAGAAGGAGAAGAAGTACGGCTGGAAGGATCCCAACGAAATGTAGTTTCGACCCTTTCACTCCTTCTCCACTAGTCCAAACTTCCCTTATTTGTTGTTGTCCCAACTAGTTTTAGAAATTATGATTTTCTTCAAATTTAGCTTTTGTTTTGCATTGAATTTATAGTTGTTAATATTTGGGGGCGTGTCTTTAACACGTCCCGCCTGAGTATTTTTATGAAGTATTTTTATAAGCCAAATAACGTATTATCCCGAGTATTTATTTCAAAGAAAGACACCAAAATGAATCAAATTGTTATAGAAATAAAATGAATATTTTTATTTTTAAAATATTTTTTTATTTTGAGAATATTTTTTTATTTTGAGAATATTTTTTTATTTTGAGAATATTTTTTTATTTTGAGAATATTTTTTTATTTTTAGAATATATTGTTATTTATAGAATATTTTTTATTTTTATTTTATTGTTTTTTTCGATTGATTTCAAAGTCCCTTCACAATTTATACACACACATTCGAGTACAAGTAAAAAAATTTCTTTATTTACTTCGCTTCACACTAAGATCTAACCTAAGGTCTATTGGATTATCAACTACTTAAACTAATACAACGAAATGTGATGAGGAATTCAACAACGTGGAATGAGGGAAGGGTGCTCAAGCAAATCAACTGGCGGCAGTGAACGCGATCACGATGAACCACAGATGATGGTCGAGAGAGAGAGAGAGAGAGATTTTAGCCAAAGTAACCTCCGCCACTTGAGGCCTGAGCCGTGGCCACGCCCCCGCTGCTGCTCGCATAGGCGGTATCTGGAAAGAAACATTGCCAGAACACTGAATTTCAATCTTAAATCTTAATTGGAAAATCCACACTTGAACTCACTCATGCCGTTGCCGTTGCCGTAATATGGATAACCTCCATAGCTAGGGTAACCGCCACTGCCATAGTTGCCGCCATAACTCGGATAGCTGCCATAGTTCGTGGGATACTGGGGATATTGATACCATCCGTAGGCGGGATAAGTGTTGGCGCCATAGTAACCGCCAAGGCCGCCAAACATATTTCCATAGCCGCCACCGTAGCCAGCGCTGCCGCCGCCACCCCCGCCATAGCCGTAGCCATTACCGTAGCCGTAGCCGAAGCCGTAGCCGTAAGGATTATACGTCCCGTAGCCGCCGTATTGAGCCAAAACCACCGATCGACACACGGCCAATGCGATCAGAAGGGAAACTGAAAACTTTCCAACTCCAAACATATTTTTCACTTTATTTATTTCAAGCGACTTTTGTTTTAAATCGATTTTTGATTTCAGACGAGTTTTGTTTTCAATTGACTTTTGTTTTAAATCGAGTTTTGTTTTCAAGCGACTTTTGATTTCAATCGAGTTTTCTTCTATTCGTAAAAGTCCCGAGTTTTTATTTTGACCGGCTGCTGTTTTGTGCGAAAATTAACTGAAAGTCCATGGAACAGTTGTTTTTATATATAGTGTTCTCGGCGTTGAGAGTGTGGAGTGTGGACTAATGGAGCGCACCAAGTCGAGGTTGTTGCCGGAGAGCTCTTTGACTTTGTGGCATTGGCCATGGTAATGGGTGACTGACCAACTGTCGGCCTAATCGAGGTTTCGTCATTATCGGGGGTTATCGGGAAACGAGATCGGATCGAGAACTCGACGCCAAATGATGAACCAAACGAATGGAGGCTGAAACAAATCACATGAAGCCTGAAACAACAACATGTAGGATGAAACAACAACATGTAGGGTGAAACAACAACATGTAGGATGAAACAACAACATTGAGGCTGAAGCAACAACATGGAGGCTGACGACCAAATCGTGAATTAGTCATATTTCCGTATGTGGTTCACATCGGAGCACCTGTCGTCATTTTTATTTAATTATTTACTCCCAATTCTACAGACATATGAAATTCTACATATATTTTTTTGAAAAGTCCCACTATTGCGATCGATGCTATCGCTCGATTACGCTGGGGGGAAAAACAGCGAGAGCCATTAAAATGAAATGAAAAATATATTGATGGCCAATAAAATGGGGGAAATGTGGAGGCGAGTGAAATAGAAGTTCATGGCTAGAAGAGGAATTCAAAACATGAAATGAAAATAAACATGAATTCCAAAGGAAAATTAAGTCAAAGTGATCATGAACTCCAAATGAACATTAAGTAAAAATGATCACTAAGGCAAAAGAAACATGAACTCAAAATCATCATGAGCTTAAAATGAACATGAATTCAAAAGGAACATGAAGTCAAAAAGAACATGAACTCAAAAAGAACATGATCTGAAAATGATCATGAACTCAAAATGAACCCCAAATTATTATGATCTCAAAAAACGAACATGAACTCAAAATCATCATGAACCTCATTGACAAATAAATGGAAAAATTAGAAATGACTATCATTTCCATCGATGCTAAAAAACCATCGCCCCACAAGGATGAATAACAAAGTTATCAGCATCGACATCGCCCTTCGATTGGGGTCAAAGATCGAGCGGGAGAGACAGAGAGGGAGACAGAAGGCAACAAACAAGTGAAGGGCATCGAACGAGCAACGACGAGGTGGCATCGGTTTTTGGAGAATGTGCGATGGAGTCATGAGAGTTCATAAATATCATGATTCCATCGTTAATTGATGAGATAGAGAGAGAGAGAGAGAGATTCACCTTGTGGTCGTTGTATTGTATTGAATTGTTTACCTTTTCGTGACTTCCTTCCTTCCGGTCGCCCTTCTTTCCTTCCATTCGTCCTTCCATCTCTTCGTCCTTCTCTCTCTTCATTCTTCCATCCCTTCGCCCTTCTCTCTCTTCATTCTTCCATCTCTTCGTCCTTTCTTACTTCCTTTCTTCCCTCTCTCTCTTCATTTCAACCTCTTTCTCCGTGCAATGCAAATCCTCATCAATGTTTCAGTGCGTCCTCCTCATCATCGGAATGCGGATGGAAAATGAAAGAGGGAGCATAAGAGGTGAGAAACGAGAGGGAGGTAAAGAACGAGAGCGAGTGAAAGAACGAGAGGGAGAGAAAGAAAGGTAGAAAGGTAGAAGCCGAGAAAGAAAGAGATAGAGAGCGAGGGAAGCCAGGTAAAACGTGGTGCGGTCGAAACGTAAACTTCACCCACTTCCTTCCATCAGCCATTCCACCACCGACAGGATCCAGCATCCATTTTCTCCGTCAAACATGATCCGCATTTCAAATGAGGTTGGCCAACAATGGGCTTGACTTCGATGCACTGTGCGCTGTAGTTGTGTGTGTTTTGTTGTATATGTGTGTTTGTGTGTGTGTGTTTTTTTGGTATATGTGTGTTTGTGGGTTTTCAGTGTATCGGTGTGTGTTTGTTGTTGTATTTGTATGGAACGTGACCCGCCATTTTCGTGGGCAACTCTTCCGCCATCCTTCGTTTCCCGTTGCCTCGATTCGCCCCACTTCCGACAAGTCATCATCATCATCGACATCAGAACCATCATCATTATTATTATCATCAATAAAATAATTATAGTCATCAACATCATATTCATGATCATCAACATCATTATTATCATCATCAATAAAATAATCATCGTTATTATCATCATCAATAAAATAATCATCATTATTATCATCTTCCCATCTCTGACCGCCGGAAATAATCTCTATCAAAATATAAACAATAAAATTTGACTTCGAAGATCCTGTCTGAAGGAGACGATGGCAACAAAAAGAACAATGAGAACTACAACAACAACAACGACAACAAAAATGAGAAGAAGAACAACAAAGAGAAAAACAAAAAAATGAGAATAACTCCAACAACGAGAACAACTCCAACAACAATGAGAATAATAACTCCAACAATGAGAACATCAATGGCTACCGGAAGTAGAGCATTCGACAGCATTGAAAGACTCGAAATGGCTGGAACTGGAAATTTTAATAGCGATGCCAGGCCGCAACAAAAAAACCAATAAAAAACCAAAAAAACAAAAACCAATGGACAAGGAAGAGGTTTCTGCCCAAGAGACAACGACTCTGGAACTCATCCTAGAAGTCGTCGTTGTCGTCGTATCGAAATTGGTAGCAAAATGGCCGTCGAAATAATAGGCAAGAAAATGAGGAAATGAGAATAAACGCCAACAAACCCACGACGACGACGGCCCATGATGTGTGACAACGAAACTTTCATTCATAAATTTTTAATGGCGCAGCGTGTGGAACCATTTTTCACATGGAAACGAAACGAAACGACCCCAACCGAGACAGGTACACAACACAGGTGAGATGGCGAGAAAGAGAGAGAGAGAGATAGACAGAGAGAGAGGGAGACACAGACAGAGCAAAGGAGCGAGTGAGACAGGAGGAAAGAACAATCATCGACACAGGGTTGTTTCGTCTTTTTTTGTGTGGGAGAGAGTTTGCGCTCGTTGAAACTGTCTGAAGAGTTTAAAATCACCAAGAGAGAGGGAGAGAGTTCGAGTGTGTCAATGATGAAAGGAAGAAGTGGCCGAAGTTGGGGGGAATTTGAGTGAAAAACTGGCGGCACATGTTTGGTGAAAAAAATAGTGTAAATGCACAAATTGATCCTTAATGAAATATCCTATAAAAATTTGTCAATGAAAACATCTCACAAGCTTTGAAAAAAAATTATTTTTCACTTTGAGGAAAAAATTATCATGTGCTTCAAGAAAAAAATTTTACAAATTACGAAGAGTTTCAAGAAAACAATTTTCAAGAGATTCGAGAAAATTTTCCAGAGCTTCGTGTTCAAGATCTTGGAGGAATAATTTTCTATTCATAGGAAAAAACATATATCAAAAATAAATATGAATCCTTTAACCTTTAGTAACACGATGATGATGTTCACTTGACCAAAACAAAAAAAAAACCCAAAAATTTTCCTTCATCTCCCTGAGAAGTTCTTCTCCGAAAGCTCGCTCTCGTTCACTCAGTCTGTCATAAATTCATGAATTTCCCGAAAGTTTTTCCAATTAAAATTTCGAAGCCATCGATTTCCTTTCAGAGTTCGTCAGCAATTTGTGAGTAGTTAATTATAACGAACAGGAGGACGCCGTCTGCAATCTCGGGGATCAACGGCAAACAGAAAACAGCAACAGAAGTGGGCAAAGAAAGGACGAAATACAAACAACGAACGAACAGAAACAAAAACAAATCAGCGAAAATCACTCCAAATATTTTACCAAAAAAAAGTAGTAAAAAAAACACGACCCATGAAAAACACCAACGAAATTTACACCCACGAAAAAAAAGATAATTTAGTCCATCATAAAACACTCAAAGAGAGAGGGAGTGATTTTGGTGAACGACGCCGGTGCGAAAAATCACTCATACGCCTCTCATTCGCCTCTCTCGTCAAAGTCACTCGGTCTGGCATTGTTTCTCTCGTTCTCTCGTTATTCACTCTCTCTCGCTTACCACTTATCCTGCCTCTCCGCGCAGCCGAAACGTGCCGCGTGAGAGGCGAGAAAAATCAATTCGAATGCACTTCACGGCGAATGCATCGCGTCCACGCGGCATGCGATTTAGACGCCCCCGCCCCACCCTCAAGCAACGCAAACGAGAGCAAAAACAACGAGCGACGAAGCCGAAGACAAAAACAACGAACGAAGCCAACGACAACAAACACAACAACAACGACGAGAACGACTCCAACAATAATAACAATAACAACAACGCCGCCCTGGTGACAACCGCCCATCGGGCCGCCCGGTTCGGTTCGGCTCGACCGAACTGGACGACGAGTAACGAAACGAAACGAGATGAGGCGAGAGACGAACGACGACAACGACGACACGGACGACAGAGATAGCGATAGCTACAGTGACGAGGAGGAAGAGAAGGAGGAAAAGAAACAACAACGAAATTTCACTCGCCGAAAATTTCTTTTAAGAATCGCTGCACGTCGTCGGCCCTTCTCAGTCATTTGTGCAAATTCACCGAGTTCACTCCTGTGCGAACACGTTGGACCTGGACCTCACGACCTCACACAATAAATAAAACCAACAACAATTAGATCACCACAACCGCCACCAAAACCAGAACCATCACCATCATCAACATTAGTTGTTGCATCGAAAACAACAATTAGAACAAATTGCATAAAATCGACAGAAAGGGCAACAACAACAAGGAGAACAGCAGACCAACGACCGCCGCCATCTTCTTCGTAGTCGCCGTCGTCGTCGTCGCCACCGCAACCTCAACCGCCGTCGCAATTTAACCGATTAGTCGCCGAGCAGCCGTGCATCCCAACGTTCGCTGTCCTGCTCTCACATAGTGACCGCTCTCACCAACACACACACACATAGTGCGCCAGTCGCTCGCCGTCTCCGCGAAGGAAGTGAAGAAAAGTGAATCCTTTCACGCTCACAGTCTCGATTCGAGTCTTCAGCCTCAGCCGCCGCTCTTCATCGTTTGCTTGTCTTTTGACGAGTCAGCCTCCTGTCTGTCGTCTGCCTGTCCGCCTATCTGTCTGTCCCTCACCGGAAGGAAGGAAGAAACCAGCCGTCGTCGCAACGTGTCGTCTCATCGAGCGTGTTTGCATTTGTGTTTGTGCTCGTGCGTTGATCCGCCATTTAAATCCAATTAGATTTCATTCTCAACCGTTTCCTAACGAGGTGTTGTCTGAATAAATAAAGCCAACCAGCGAAAAGAGGAAAAACAAATAAACAATAAAGAGAACAACAATAATAAGGAGAACAACAATAATAAGGAGAAGCAGAAAAATAGAGAGAAGAACAATAGAGACAACAAAAGGAAATCTAAAAACAACAAGGAACTCTAACAAAAACAAGAACTAAAAAAATAGAACTAAAAAAATAAACTCGGTAAAAATCAACATTGGATAACTGAACTCACCTTTCACCTATCACTCACACCACACCGGAATTCACCACCACGGAGTGAACTGAACTCAACGGAAATTTGCATCACGTTACTTTTGTCACAGTGTAGCCGAAAAGTTTTGCGCGAAATTTTCCAGTGTGAATAAAGTTTACAAAGGGATTAATAAAAGGAAAGTTTAAAAAAGATTTCTAAAGCAAAAGTGAAAATAAATAAAAATAAAAGACCAAATAATAATAAAAGACCAAATAATAATAAAAAGAACAAATAAAAAAACAAATAGTAAAAGAATTTATTAAAACTCAAATTTCGATTGTTCAACTGCCAAAGCTGCGAATTTATATCGAGACTCGAAAAAAGAGATTCCGATTTAAAGGTGAGTTTTCACTAACAAATCTATATTTGAAATATTTATTTCCATGGAATTATCTATCCCCAATGTTTCAGAGATAATTTCCAATCAATTTACCTCTAAGTCTCATCAATATTGAAACCATAAACCCTTGTATATCCCTTCTATGAAGGTTTATTCTCCTGATATTCCCTCTCAATGTCTCTCTGAGAATATAAATCCTCATTCGGTAAAGATTTTCTCTGCTCAATTTATATTTCCTTCTTCTACATGACCATGTTGCAGTAAAATAAATTCTTCTACTCGAGGGGATTTAAAACGATAACTCGAGAGTAGATTCCGGTGTAAAGATTTTGTCTGGGATGCTCTCATTCACTATCTAAATATTTCTCTGGAATTTTCGGCATACATTATTTATACGAATAAAGCCTTTAGATACGCATAAATAAATCCGGATTTGCACTAGAATACCTTTGTGATATCTCTTATCGTATAGAATTTACCCGCATAACTCCTTCTTATCCGGGAATATCACATCGCATGAGGGACCAACGCAATTTCGATTCTATGCGCAAGGTCGTAAATAATCCTTGGAACGTAAATAAAAGAGAGAGAACGTGGTGAATTAATTATCATAAATTCACCACAATCAAATTGACCGAGGGCGGGTTGATGAGGGGAAGAAGTGAGTGGAGCGAATTCTCTCATTTGGACAGGAGATTAAATTATGTATTGAAGCGGTTGAAGCGTGCGGTGAAACCTTGTACAATCTCTAACATGAGGCTTTTCAAATTCAACAACAAACCGATGACCATCATCGTCATCATCATATAATTTATGAATATACTTGTTTAAGTGGCATTTGCTACTTGTTGTAATGAAACGATACATGTGAGGGGGATGAGAACGAAGGTGAAAGGCGAAAGGACGAAGGTGGAAGTAGGAGAAATTTCAATGAAATCCCATTGGTATGCTCAAGAGCAAATAAACAACAAACATACCGCACTTATAAATTTACCATCATGAAAGCTCTATGAAATAGTCTCCTATTTTCTATCATGCTTTTGTTTTCGGGTGAAAATGCATTATTTTATTTAAAAAATCCAGATTTACTCAGCAATCGTAGGAGACGGAGTTGAAGTAATAGTTGTAGATGAAGTTGGAATCCTTGAAGTCTCTGAAAAACTGAGAGAAAATAAAAACCATTTTTTATGAAACAAAACGAACAATGAAGAGGATCCAACGATGGAGGAAAATAAGGCATGAAGGAAGAAAGGTCGGGGTGGCCGGAAGTTCGGTTGGTTACGCTCATGAGTTGAGTGCAAATATTTAGCATGAGTTTATTTTTCACTACAAGCTCATTTCATACACTCACACCCACAAACACACACACACATGCTACCATCTCCCATTCTTATACAGACCAAAGAAAAAAAAACCTCATATGAACATGAACACTTAGTTGGTTGTAAATAGTTTCGGGCCTATGTCTACTTTAGTCTTATTGTTATAGTTGTTTAGGTGCCTCATCTTCTTCTTCTTCTTGTAGCTGTTGTTATTCCTGTTTCATATTGTTCTTCTAGCTCTTGTTGTTGTTCTTGTTGTTCTTCTAGCTCTTGTTGTTGTTCTTCTAGCTCTTGTTGGTGTTGTTGTTGCTATTGCAGTAGCAAACTTAAAAGAATAACAAGATTTACAAAGCTTTCATGCATACGAAAATGAAACAAGAAGAAAAACAATTTTTCATGTTCGCCATTTACACAATACGCATCCTTACACGACTCGTCCTTCTCTTTCTCCGTCCTTCTCCTCTTCTTCCTTCTCTTCCTCTTCTTCCTCCTCGTCTTCCTTCTCTTCTTCCTTGTCCTGTTGTCCCTTCTCTTCCTCATCTTTGTCTGCATTTTGTTCTTGTTCTTTCTCTTCTTTTTCTTCGTCTAATACTGCTGCCATTGCTACTTCTCTACATGTGCTTCTGTTTGTTTTCTCTCCATCCTCCCACACTTCGTCTTCATCATCATCTTCTTCGTCATCAGCATTCTCCACACATGATGCACTTCTATGCATCGTTCCATCTCCTTCCCTCGTCTCTTCTCTTTTTCTCCTCTCGTCTTCTCTTTCTCTCCTCTCTTCCTTGGAGCATCCTTCGACTGGCGTTGCCTCCTCCACTTGAGGCTTTTCATTTTTTTGTTTGCCTCGTCCTTCGCTAAACATTTTCGACGCGTTCTTCTCTCTCGCTCTCTCATACTCTCACTCTTTCTCGCTCTCTCTTTCTCCCACACAATGTTTTGTTTTATGTTGTTTTTTTCTGTGTTTTTTGTTGTGTGTATTTTTGTTATTATTTTTGTTGTTTGTATTTTTGTTGTTTTTATTTTGTGTTTTTTTTTTTTCATTTTTTTGTCTCTTTTTCTTTTCACAACATTCTGCGTTCAGCTCTTCATAATTCATATTTTCATGCCTTCCGCAATGCTCGAGGCCCCACCCACCCCTCGTCCTCGTAATGATTTTCCCCTTGATGACGACGCCGCCCTGCCCTGCCCTGCCCCGCCCCCTTCTGGCGCCCCTTCGCAATTTTCCGGTCGTGCTCCGTGCGCCTGTTTTAATGAACTCTTTTACATCGTCTGGTGGTTCCATCCGCCCCAACCCAACCAACCCAACGCTCAGCATCATCCAGACGTCGTTCTACCTGAGGCCGCGTTTCTCCCCTCATGCCACGTCCCCCTCTCACCGCCAGGAGGAGGACCGGAGTCTGCGCGGGCCTCGCTGCTGCGGTCGTGGGAGGTTCAGGAGGCCACCCTGTGTATTGCCTGCTAACGTCCCACTAATAGCCACAAAATTATAGTTAACAGCGGGAAACAAGTCGGCGCTTTTGCCTACTTCCTGCTCATTCTACTCCACATTTTCGGCCTTCTACTCCTCATTTTCCTCCATTTCTTCCTCCTCTCCTTCATCCTTCAGTAAGAACAAACTTCGTGGCGGTTCCTCGGGGGAAACATTCGTCTCTAACGATACATAATACATAATACTTCGGTAGAAAACGGAAGAAATAAAAATCAATAGAATTAAACACAATGATTTATGCTCGAATAACGACAGTCTGAACAGCCACAATAACAGTTATTACAACAAAAACAATAGCAATAACAACAAAAACAAAAACAACAACAGAAACAACAATAGCAACAACAACAGCAACAATAACAACAACAGCGACAACAACAACAAATACAACCACAGAAACAACATTAATAATAACAAATAACCACGACGTCAACAAACGATGTGCGACAGCTAAATCCATTTAAGTGCTGCCAAATTCGGGCAAGACATTACGAAAATTAGAAGAAAAAAAAAAAGAAAATTATCGAAGGCCTCTCTGTGTTTATTTTTAGTAAATTCACGGATAATTTCCCACCAACACAGCTCGATTCCTGTCGACACAAAATAAACAGACAAATAAACAAATTTGCGATCGAAGGATTAAATACTGAGAATAAATACAGTTGTAGAAATTTGAATATGGTCAAAAAAACATCCTGTATACCAAGAGATTTGTGGGCGAAATTCGTTTTTCAGAATATAATCCATGTAGACAGAAAAATAAATTCAGCTTTAGATCACACGGCAGAGAGGAATAAGATACAATATAAAAGGAATACAATTTGATAAAAAAGGAATAGGATATTGTTTTAAAAGAAATAGGAGATGATAAAAAAGGAATATAACAAGACGAAAAAACGAAAAGGATATGATAAAAAAAGGAATAGGATATGATAAAAAAAGGAATAGGATATGATAAAAAAAGGAATAGGATGTGACAAAAGACAAAAAGTTTCGGTGAATTTTCTTCGAAATATCGTTGAGAACGACTGAAAAAACATGTCAATGATACTCTCCTGAATTAATAATCCTTAACATCGTTAATGCAAGGATCAATTTCATTCGTAAAAGTAACACATTTAAATTTAGAAGATATTGTGAAAAGGTCACACGGTCGAAATAATAGATTGGTGATATTTTTGGGATGAGTCTATTTTTAATACCTTATCACAAGGATGGTAATGAATTGGGTGAAAATGATAAGCAGACAAAAGTTTAGAAGAGAAAATAACTTGAGGGATTTTCGTGTTCCTAAAGGAATCTTGGCAATGGAATGAATGAAAGTCAACAATTGTGCAAGCATCCATTTAAAGTAATTTAAGTCCATAAGGCCAAGAGGAAAGGGTTGAAAATATCAACTTGTCTATTATTTATTACTTTGCTCGGGTTGCGTTTGCGTTCGGATGAATGAATTTCCCAGTGTCCCTTGAGTGGAGGCAAAAGACAAATACTTCAATTTGGCCGGAAATGCCAATTGACAGGATTCCATATAAATTCCGCCTCCAACTCCTGCTCTCAAGAGACTTCGCCGACTTCATGGTGAAATGTGATTGAAATGGAAAACACATCAATCGAAGGTTTCAATTTGTATTTTCCATACAAATTTTTATTTTTTTTATTATTTTCGTAAAGTGAAAAGTTTCAAATTGAGAAGGATATTTTATCATTACCACAACTCGTCCTTGGCATGGTGATATTTTTCATTGTCATCAAAGACACCATTTTTTATCCATAGTTTTGACGCTGTTGCGATTTTTTCACTCACTTTTTCTGTCTCTTTCGCTCGCTCTAATGTCTGTCTTTGTCTCTAATGTCTGTCTCTGGTTAATGTTTTTTTGTGTACAATTTTTCAAAAGTTTTTTGCGATAAATCTTCGTTCTGGTGCATCGCTGTCATGGGCTGTCAGAGCTCTTCGATACGAGATACGACACGATGCTTTTCCCCAGGCGATTCCTCCAGCATTTCCTCCTCGATTTCCTCTCTCCATCCTCCATGCTCCATGCGTGCGGGATGCAGTGGAGGAAACGATCCAACGAACGAACGTCGGAATGAATGTTCGACCGAATGAATGAATGAAGGAATTAATTTCCAAATGGATGCGAGTTCCAAAAGTGGCCAAAGAAAAGTTCAATGCTGTACATCACGGTAAATTAAGAAATTGAATTGCACAAGTTATTGATATTCGATGTCAGTGCAGGCGATTGGATGGATTTTAGAAATATTTAAGTGGAACGCTTTGATTGAAGATTTCGGTTGAAGTTTGGTCGATCTTTTAGATTGGACTTGGTTATATCAAAAGTACTATGGAAACTATACTATAGAATTATTCCTTTGAACTCTTCACAATAAATTTAAAACCAATGGAGTTTTCCAACTGACACCCGTTCTCCATATTCTAAAAATATATTTCCACTTTATCGTCACATTAAACACCCCATCGAATCTGGTATATTTTTTTCCCTACTCCGTAGTCAATTCAAAGTTCAAATTGGTGTAAATGTGATTTCTTTTTCCCCTCGATAATGTCGTCAGTCAATTCGCAATTCTCTCAGTCAATTCGCAATTCTCTCAATATATCCCTATATTGAGAATTTATTTTGAAATAATTTAAAGCGATCAGATCTTTCAGTGTATGTGTGTGAGTAGTGACAACAGCATGACCAATGAAAACAACAATAACAATGAAAAAAAAGAACAATGAAAAAAAAAAAACTGCAAAAAAAATGTAGTGAAAACCCCAAAAAAGAAACCTAAACAAAAAACGAATAAAAAAATCTACAACATTTCACTTAAATGCATCTGTCTGTGGCATTCGAATGCATCCGCCGTCCCTTCGACGACCCAGCGAAACCAGCGCCAGAATCTCCACAGAACGGACAGATAGACAGACCGACAGACAGTTGGATGGATGGACCGAGGGATGGATAGACAGAGGGACGGATGGACAGAGGGATGGATGAATAGTCGGGCAAATGGTCTGTTTGTCGGTCGGTCGATTGCTCTGACTCTTGGTATTTCAGTCTGTTAGTCTTTCTGTCTGTCTGTCTTTCTATCTGTCCTTTGGTCGATCTGTCTGTTCATCAGACTGTCTGTCGTTCGTTCGTTCGCTCACTCGCTCGATCCCCCCTGTCACACGTCTCCCCCTGATGACATATTGAAGGAAAGCGACAAATTTAGAAAATTCATTCGCACGCAAGCGAATTCGGATTTGGATTCGTGATCGGACCTCGAAGTCGAATGTTGGGGAGATTCATTCGTCTGCAGTTGGTGCATCAGATAGTGTTTGGGGATTTTATTTTGTAAATGGTTCGAAAAAATGTCACAACAAAAAGAATGAACAACAACAACATCATGCATCTTAACAACAACAACAACCATCTCTATCACAACAACAACGGCGTCAGCCAGCGAGAAAATAGAAAAAATACAAGTAAAATCCGAGAATTCGAAATACTTTTAATTAAAGACAGGCGCCCGAGGATTCGCGCCGTCGTCCGAAGCAACGAGAGAGAGAGAGAGAGGAGTGAAAAGGAGGGAATAAGAGGGAAAAGGAGGGAAAAGGAAGAGAACGATGAGAGAGGGCGCAGGGATTGTGGGTCGTGATCGCCAAGTGAATTTATAAAAATAAAAATTTACTTTGGATTTGAAAATTTCTACGCTTTGTCTGCAATTATTTACAACCACAAGCCTATCTGTCTCTCTATCTATCTGTACATTTGCCTCTATCTATCTATCTATCTATCCCATTTGCCTCTATCTGTCTGCCCATTTGCACCTATCTGTCTGGCCATTTTCATCTATCTGTATGGCAATTTATCTATCTATCTCCCTGCCCATTTGCCTCTATCTATCTATCTGTCTGTGTTTGTGTTTGTTTGTGCAAAGGTGTGCGATGAATATAAATAATAGATTTGCTTGATATGTCAACACAGCGCAATATACCGTGGATACGAACGAACGACCAGATCGCCCGCCGTTGGCAACACCAACGAGCTCGCCCAATGTGGCCAACGATCGTTTTTGTTGCTCCTTCGATACAGACTCACATTGGCTGGTTCTTAAAAATAAAGTGCATGAAAATAAAATTGATAACCCGAAAATCAAAACAAAATAATTAATTAATGCGTCTCATTAATATTTATTGCGCCTTGTCGCAGATCCCTAAGCATTGCGCATCGAATTTTTCATTTTCAATTTTAAATTCTCTGCTATTACCTTCTCTTTCTTTCCACACCACCTTCCTTCCCACCTTCTCTTCCTTTCCACCTCTCTTTCCTTTTCTCATCCTCCTTCCTGACTATCTATCTGTCTATCTGCCCCATGGTCTATCTGTCTGTCTGTCGTTAGTGCATTTTTGGCAACTCGAAAGTCTTCCCGAGGTGAGTCGAGTCGTTTCGAATCGTTTTCACCTCGTCTCCTGACGTTAATGCAAATAATATTTCATATATTTCGCTTCCCTAATTTTCTCAATTTTTTTTACCTCTCTCTTTCACTCTACCTCTTTATCTATCGCTCAGTATATCCCTCGCCTTCTCTCTCTCTCTCATTCTCCTTCTCACTGTCGGTCTTCAGCTGTCGGCTGGTTCTCTTTTTTCATTTCTTATTTAATTACCAGTCAAAACCAATTAGGAGCACCTACTTTTGATACCTTGTTGTTGTCAGCTACTACTCGATGGCATCCGATTCATTTCCATTCTTCTTCTTCTTCGTCGTCATCGTCGTCATTATTGTTGTTCGCATTTATTTGTTTTAATTCCCTTCGCATACCGAAATAATCTCCAACCGTTCGCATTTATCGAAAACTTTTGCCGTTGACAAAGTGGCTTCCGAAAGGGCCCTCAATATGGACGTAATGCCGGCCAACAAATATGGCCGACTGGGGTACTTGTGTGTGTTGGTGTGTGTGTGTCGCCATATTGGAATTGACAGTTAAGTGACTTTTAAAGGTTTCCCGGCCAACGACGGGAACTCGAGAGAGTCGTCATCGTCAATCGCAGCATACGGCTTGAGTTCGTCGTGGGCTTGGGCGAACCGCACTGCGGATGATGGTGAGGAAGGCAAGGGTCGTGAGGATGGATGGGATCAAAGTGGAGTTGGAGATGGTTGAGAACCCTTTGCGAAGGCTGGTTAAGAAGGGTATTAACTTATTATTATTTTATGAATTCCATTGATTTCGTCTAACAATGGTCGGAGCCAATCGAATTTCATCGGAAATGTTGACAAACCCTTTGGTCCTTGGTGTACTTAAGTTACAGCAAGAGCAACAGCAGCAGCAGCTGCTCCTTTGATTTTAATTAGTTTTCGCTATTGTTAATTCGTCGAACATAGAAGACCTTTCCAATAAATCCCACTCCCACTCGCCTTCGCCTTGTTACATTTTGTTCACAAATTCTCGTGAATTCTTGTGGAAAATATTTTTCTAATTATACGCAATCTGGAAAACAAATTTTCGCATGAACTTCTGTTCTCGAAGTATCGTCAATATTTGGATGGAGCAAAGGATACGATCTATTGATACAATGTAGATTCTTCTCTTATCAACCGGAATTAGAATAAATTATGCAGAACACAGAGAGATAGAATGAGACACAGAGAGAAAGAGAAACAACAAACTATTCACATCCTTGAGCTGAAGAATTATCGAAAACCTTTCGATAGAAAATTATCCGGATTTCCAGAAATGTTTTTAGTCTATGCAAATGACATGGATTTTCGATTTATTTTCACAAGGTTTTGGAAAATTGTTTTTTTTTTATTTCTAATTTTTGTTGGAAATTTTATCATTGAACTTGTTGGAAATATTTTCATTGAACTTGTTGGAAATATTTTCTCGAATTCGAAATTAAAGATAAACTTATTTGCATTTTGAAACTTTCAAATGTGATACAGTGAAGTGAAATGGGATTGGTTTGCGGAAACAGAAACCAGTGAAATATATTGGTTACGAATACGGAAACCGCTAAATAACTCGATGAACTCGATGACTACTTTATAGTTACAGTTCATCTGTCCATTTATCCATCTGTCCATCCAACTAGTAAACTATTCAACCGTTGAACCATCCAACCATCTATCCATCTGTCCATCTGTCTGTGGAAGCCACAAAATCTACACGAAGCAAATATCAGAACTGCAAAGTTCGAAACTTCGACTCGGCCACGAAGACTGAAATACACTGAAATTTTTAGTATTCATGGATAGAAATTATATTTAGGATTTAATTTTTATTTTATCAATTTTTTGTTCTAATTTTATACGTCCTTTACTTAAATATATTTCTTTGAATGAAGAGATTTCTTTCTCTCCATCTCATTCTTATCGTAAAACTATTTTTATCATTTAAAGACATCGTCATCATCTAAAGACATCTTCATCATCTAAAAACATCTTCATCATCTAAAGACATCTTCATCATCTAAAAACATCTTCATCATCTAAAAACATCTTCATCATCTAAAGAGATCTTCATCGTTTCTTCGCCTTTGTTTGCTCGTGAACCCGCCGCCGTCCTGAACCAACAACAGGTTTACCTTTGTAGGCTCTTTATTATGTACATCCCACATACGTTCCGAAGCCCTCCGAAAATCTGTCGCCCATTACAAAAAGACCCCAACGTCCCCTTTGAATATGATATCAGGATGATGGCGGAGTGTGGCGAGGATTTTCCAGCGAGTCAAAGTCCTAATTAAAAATTTTCAATTTTCCGCTCAGTGTATTTATTATGCAAATTAGAATAGAATTTCGCCAGTTCTAATTAATATAACTGCGCAGCCCTGGTGTTTACAGGGCTCCTTCATTCCTCCCTCTCACTCTCACTCACTCACTTTTGCTTGGTCTCTCTCGCTCGACCCAATCTCAGCATCGACCTTCCCAGTTTAACAAAACAACAGCCAGCAGCCTGAACCTGAGTCAGAGTAAGGAAAGTGCGAGTGAGAAAGTATGAAAGAGTGAGCGAGATAGTATGAAAGCGTGAGCGAGATGGTGTTTGTTTCTGCGAGGTGAGCTTTCGAAGTGTTTGAGTGTATTTGTAAGCAATTATAATGCAAATATTCAAATTGAAATGTGAGTTTCTTGGCTTTGGCCAGATCCAACGACGCCGATGAAGATTCTAAGGGTGGATGTGGATCTCTCGAACCTCGGCCCAGGTCTTGGTCCTGGTCCACAGAATATCATCTTCATCATCGTCTTCATCTTCATCATCGTCTGGCATTTAAAGGCATTTATTTTACTTGAGGGGGTTTGTTTGCCCAAAATCGCACTCAAGCTAACAATTTTCCACGCTGATTAATCAGCAATTTCAATAAATAATGAAGCAAGCACATTTCATGTTCGCTTAAATATTCCCCAACGCCAAATGGGCCGTAACATGGTGCGACGAGACACGCCCCCTCGCCTCCTTTGGAGGGCGTAACCGTTGAACGACGAGTCGTCGACAAGGGTGAGAAGATTTTGAACGATTAGATTAAAGTTGCGATTAAATCTAATTATGCTTTCCTCTTCTCCACACTACCCACGCTTTGTTCTTTGATTTCATTCACTTTCCTTTTGATTTTCCTTACCTTCCCTTCTCTTCTCTGTCTTTCCCTTCTCTTCTCTGTCTTTCCCTTCTCTTCTCTGTCTTTCCCTTCTCTTCTCTGCCCTTCATGTTTCTCCTTTACCTCGACATCTTCTCTTCTCATCACTTTCCTTCACCCCGATTTCTTCTCTTCTCATAAATTTTCTTCATCTCAACTTCTTCTTCTCTCAAATCGTTCCTTTTTTTTCAATTTCTCAATTTCTTCTCATCCATTTTCTTACGTTTTCTTCATCTCGCTTTCCCTCCCCTTCATTCATTCACTTAATTTCTCTCCTTCGCCCTCAACTTTTACCACACTTTCCATTTCCCTTCTCACTTCTCACTTCCGACAATAGATTTTTTAATCGAATTTCGCTCTATTTTCGTTCGCGTTTTGTTCTCTTCCTTCCCTTCCTTCTCTTCCGTCCCTTCCTTCTCTTCCTTCCCTTCCTTCTCCTCCTCTCGCCTTCCTTTCACCAACACACCACTGGTCGCTGCTCCAATTTGGTCCACAATGGATCCATATCTTCGGTTCTCCACCGTCAGGCACCTGGCTGCCTGTCGCCCTCCCCTCTTTTTCTTCTCCTCCTTCGCCACCTCCTCTTCCTTGTCCTTCTCTTCTTCCTTGTCCTTCTTCTCTTCCACCTTCCTCCTGTTCGGGGTTCAATGCTAGACGCATCAACGCACACACTTTGTTCTGTTCCTGAAATCAAAGGACCTTTAATCAAAATCACAATTCAATTATTGTTTGTTCTGCGGGGTCACGGAGGACGGAGGATGCCGTCGACGACGACAAGGACAGCAACAACAATGACGACAATCGATGCCGACAACGACAACAACAACAACAACGACGACGACAACGACAACAACGACAATCGATGCCGACAACGACAGCTCCAGCCGTTGGAGGATATTAAGGGTCGTAAGGAAGGTGAAAGAGAAGGGGCGATTAGAATGAGAGAGAGAGAGGAGTGAGAATGTTAGGGGGCGTGGCAGACGTTGGGGGGCATCGAAGAGAGACGACTGTATACGACAGAGTACAAAGTTCTTCGCAATTTTACTGGAAATGGCATTTATTATTAAATATAGAGCACTAAAAGCATTGCCTCGATTTTTGGTATAGGCCGGATGGCATCGGTGGCCCGAGGGGTGTGAAATGAGGTAGACACAGAGAGATAGAGAGAGAAGAGAGAGAGGGATAGAGAAGAGAGGGGGGGGGGGGGGAAATGAGAGATGAAAGACAGAGAGAGAGAAATGGGAGTTTCCTGCCTGAGGTGGTGCGAGAGAATATTGTTTGCCATGTTAGGCAAACACTTCAGGCAGGAGTGTGAAGTTAGGCAGGCGGGAAGACAGACAAACGTCGGTAGCTCGGAGCCTGAGTGAGGCTGACAGGCGGACAAGGGAACGAGAGAATGGACAAGGGGACAGAGAGACGGACACGAGGACGAATAGAGCGACAAGGGGACAGCGAGAGAGAGGAACAAGAAGACAGAGAGATGGATAGAGGAACAAGAGGATAGATCGAGGAACAAGGGACAGACCCATCGAATGACAGACAACCGGACGGATGTTTGAAAGAGAACGGTTTGTGTGTCGGAGGCTTTCAGCGTAGGCGACCGAGAGGATGAATGAAACAAGGCTTGAGGGGCGGCGACCGGACTAAATGACAGACAGACAGATGGATCAAGTGTGAGAGGGAAACAGAGGCAGAGAGCCAGAGGGAAAGAGCGACAGAGAGCCAGAGGGAAAGAGCGACAGAGAGCCAGAGGGAGACATATAGACAGAGTGGCCAGAAGGAGACAGAGACAGAGGAGAAGCATTCAATATTCAGTCAATTTGACGTCATTTGATTACGAGTTTTCTGTCGATTCGATTCGATTTTTCCTGACATGATCCTTGAAACTAAGTCCTAGTTCTCGACTTCTTACAGACAGACAGACAGACATGGAATAGACATGGGATAGAAATGGGACAAATGTGGAGGAAGGATTTGAGGGAGTTCTTCGAATACAAAGGGTCGATGGCGATTTGTATAAAGTTTAGGATATTTTTAAAATCATGATGAACTTTTAAGTTTCTGAACTTTTTCGTTGTCATCATCTGGGAAGATGTTCCTTGAGCCTATTTTCTATTTTCGTCCTCTGTTTCTCTTTTCTTTCTCTGTTTCTATTTTCCTCCTCTTTTTCTATTTCCCTCCTCTGTTTCTATTTTCCTCCTCAATTCCTATTTTTCTCCACTTCCATCGGGATTTGTCAGAGTCACGCGGGTCCCTCGAGTCGTCTTCTAAAGCTATTTCCATGTTCGATTGGAAACTTTTCGAAATGTAATAAAAAAACCTGAACCTGGACTGGGGAATGAAATTTCGGGTTGTACCTTGAGGATTATCCTGTTCTCAGAATTAATGCAAAAGTCCCAAAAATAAAAAAAAAAACACTTTTATCGACATTCTTCACAAACCTCGCGATTTTCTCTTATCAACTCTTCAATGAAAATAATCTCGGAAAATAAAATAAACTTTCAAAATAAAAAAATCCTAAAATAAAACCAAAAATAAACCCGAACATGAAATAAAACCTGAAATAAAAATTAAAATTAAAATAAAATGAAATGAATTTTTCTTCTACGACAACTTTGCGAAATGTTCGCTCGTTTTTCGACGCCCCCTCCCCCTTTTAAAATACTCAAAGTTTAGAAGTTTTTTCGCTGAGTGTGCAAATTATTCACGGCTTTTGGAGTTCGCTTTGCCGCCTGTTTAAAAATTACATTAGGACTAAATTTGCCTACGGCCCAACCAGACATTTGGCTGAAGTGAAGTCCCCCCAAACCACCCCCCAGTGAGTCGACCACGCCCTCTCTCCCTCCATCGACCCCTCTCTTCTAAATACCGCGGAAGCAGCTGCCGCAAAAAAAAAGGACGAACAAATTTTCACATCGTCATCGTCAGTGGAAATTATCTGCTCAAATGACAATCCTGATTATTTTCTTCCAACAACTACAACAACCTAATACGACAACAACTACAACATCTTATATGACAACAACAACAACACTTTATGCGACAACAACACTTTATGCGACAACAATATTAAGTCTGCGACAACAACAAACACAAGGAGAGACACAAATGAAGTGAGAGAGAGTAGGAATGAAATGAAGAGAAAAAGAAAAGGAAAAGGAAAAAAGGACGAAGATGTCGGCGTGGACGGTCACAACGGTCACAACGGTCGTCACGCGGTCACAAAGGCATCCAGCATTAGGGGAAAAGTGAGAATGACGACGAGGATGAGGAGGAGAGGGAAAGGACGATCCGGATGAGGACAAGAGGGAGAGGACGATATGGATGTGGGCAAGAGGCAAAAAACGACGAGTTTTTGGGGGTCCAAGAGGCAAAGGACGATGAGTTTTAGGAGCCGTAGAGAAAAAATGATGAGGATAAAGAAGACGAAAATGCCTAAAAGAGGGATGCGTGAGGACAGGAGACAGACTGACGAATCCTCATGTTGAATTCGCCCAACTTGTCAGCTGAGTGTTGCGTAAGGCACAAAGAAAAAGAAGGTACAAAAAAGAGACAGCGAGAAATATAGACGGGAAAGTGTCCGGAAATGAAGGAAGCTCAGCGACAATTTTTCTTCCTCATCCTCTTCTTCCTATTCCGGAGCATCCGGTCTTTTTTTTGTTGAAGGTTTTATTTTGGAGGCTTTTATTCTGAGCGTGAGCGACGTCTTTTTATGGGCTTTTTATACATTTCGTTTTATTAAGTAATTCATTTATTTGGATTTTTAAATTCATGTATTTCTTCAAATGCACGTCGACGAGTAGGCGAAAAAAGCAAGATAGCAAGTGGGTGAGAGAGAGATGGGAGATACAAATGAGATCGTCGTAAATTCACCACTCGTGGAATTCGGTGGAAATCGTGCCCCAAGATGTTGTCGTTGTCGATGTCTTTCTCGTGAAGCTCGTCAACATGTGCGAATAGCAATAAAATTGCATGAGTTTGTATGCGTTAGAAATTTCTATATGTGTGTGTTTGAGAAAAGTTGTATAATTTATTTGGAAACTTTTTGATGTTTTCCACGGTGTGGTGAACAAGTATTTTTGCAACCGAAAGTCTTCTCTCCATCTCTCTCTCTCTCTTCATCCCTCAATCCATCACTCGATAAATTGTAATTTTTTTACTTCCCAACACTAAACTTTATGTGCGGGTGTTTATTTTATATTAAAGGATTTTATTACATTGACAAAACTTATTACGACAACCGCACACGCAAACTCACACACTTCACACTTTCAAACCCTAATTAATAGGGTTTTTCCTTGAACTTTGTCGCAAAGTTTGTCGCAACCTCCGATGAGAGCAAAAACTTGTCTTGTCTCCAACATGATGGGGAGGGAGCGGGAAGAAGAAACTCGTGGTCACATTCGAATTCGATAGAAGCGTAGTTAGAAAACCGTTCAAAGAAGAAGAATTTACTAAACTCTATACGAATAAAGTTCTCTAACAACTGTCCTGTACCTTAATGAAGATTAAAAGACAAAGGCCGAATCTCTTTCTACTCCTTCCGATCGGCGCAAACTTTCCCCAAGGGCTTTATAAACAGACCTTCGAAGGTCCCATACACAGAGAGATTACTTCATCAACGGCAACGGTAGCAAGGGAAAAAAACACGACAAAAACGAAAAAAAGCGACAAAAATACACTCTTTCATAATTAATGCAACTCGCCAACGAGGCCAAAGCAAACCCAACGATTGGTCATTAATGAGGAAGTTGATGAAAAGACCCAACGACATGGACAGGGGAAAAATCCGGTAATGGACGACGACAGCGACGAGAAATCCGTTGATGGTCTAGCGAAAATATATCCGGTCGAGGACGGAAACGTTGGACAAGGATGCGGATTAGACGGAGAGGATGTCAGTCATGTGGTAAATTTAATTAAATCGTTGTACACTTCGATGAATCTACAGAGAAAAAGAATCGCATAGAAAAACCAAAAAACGAACTATGAAATAGAAGAAAAAGCAATAAAATGTACATAAAACCAAACTAAAAACAACCAGCCAATAAAATGCAAATTATTCGAAACACAGGACGAGGATCGTGAAACAATAAAAAAAACATCGAGCTCAACTCGAGTAATTCTTCCGATCGAATGGACTCCTGGAATGGAATCGGACGAATTTAGAACTCGCTCGCTCGCTCGCTGACCCGTCTGCCCGGCCAAGCGACAAAGCGACGACCCAACGATGTTGGTGTCACCGCGGCCCAAAGCGCGAGAGAGGGAGACAAAACGATTGAAGTCCCATTTAAAGGACACGAGTTGAGTTGTGATGAGAGATGAAGCGATGTGATGTCGATGAGTTGGTGATGATGAGAGTTGAGTCGAAGAGTTGGTGATGAGGGAATGTGAGATGAGATTCAATGAACAGGGAGCAATTAAAACCAACTGATGTGTTCTACATATCCTCATCATCTTGCCGCTGTCAGTGTCACACACACCCACACACACACATGAACAAACACTTCCCGGATGACGACGTGTGTCAACACGGTCGAAGGACAACTGGTTGGTGGATAAAGGTGTGGAGTGAAGGATAAAGGGGAGGGATGAAGGAAGAGGTAAATTGGAGGATAAAAGGGGTTAAAGCGAGGATGAATGAGAGGAAATGTGAGGATAAAAGGGGTTGAGGTTGAAGGATAAAGTGGAAGCTCGGCGGTTGCACGTTTTTAATTTACATCCACCGATCGGAATAATGAACTAAAAATAAATTGTTCCGAGCTTCTCCTCCTGATACACCCTCCTGCCCTTCGAAACGATGGCTTTCGCTCGACTCCGTTGGGCATCCTTTAACAAGAGCGAGCTCCTTGTTGTGCTGAGGCTGAGGTCGGGCCGTTGGTCGTTTGTTCGGGCGCTGCTCCTGTTGCTCCTTGAGAGCTGCGCAAACTTTTTCCTCACTCGCTCTTTTCCACACACTTTGCCTTCCCTTCATTGTCTTCCTTCCACACTCTTGGCCTTCCTCACACTCTCTTCTTTCAACACTCTTGGCCTTCCTCTCTCTTTACCGTCCTCACTCTTTGCCTTTCTCCCCTCATCTGCCTTTCTCTCTGCCTCTGTGTTGTTCTCTTGCTCAGTTTGTTCTCTTTCTATGGCCATCTCGCTGGCCGCTAACGGATGAACGGATGGACGGACAGACGAACGAACGAACGAACGACGGCTTCCGCTTTGAAGCCATGTTGGCGGCCATTCAGGCATTTAATGAAACCATTCAACCGGCAGCGGTAACTTCGCTTGAATGGCTTCACAATGGAGTCTTGTGCCCGAGGTGAACGAAAACCAACCCGACCGACCCAACGAACGAGCGAACGATCGTCCGTCTGTCTGTCTGTCTTTCCATATGTCTGTCCTTTCTTTCGCCCCTCTGTCCTTCCTTTCGCTCGTCTGTCTTTTCATTCGCCCTTCTGTCCCTCCATCTGTCTGTCCATCCTTCGGTTCGACTCCTCGGCCTCCTCTCGAGCCTCAAGTGGATGCCATGTGTCTGAGTGTTTGTCTGTCTGTATAGGCGTTTGTCTATATGGGTGTTTGTCTCAATATGTCTGTATATTTATCTATATGTCTGTGTATATTTATCTATATGTCAGTGTGTTTTTGTTTGTCTTTGTGTCTGCCTGCCGCCTAGATGTGCGCCACGAGCGGCTTGTGTAAAAATAATGAAGTTAACGTTTCCGCAGCATACGCTTCGGATCGACCCCAAACCCCAGACTCCGGCACAATGAAGTTTCCTGATCGATACTTCGTTCAACATCCGCCCACATCGCCCAACCTCCTCTCTCTCTCTCCCCAACCCCCCTTAGGGCCATCCTATGGTTGAAGCGAATCGGGAATTCGCCGCAGCTCAGGAATTTTAATTGCGCCATTAATAAGAAATTATTATTGCGAGATCCATCCGACGGCAGACGTCATTTGGTCAGCCCAAAAGGGTTTCGCTTTTTTCCCGGAAATGAGTTGCATGGGAATTTTTGAGGAAATTCTAGGGGTATTTTGGGGGAAATTCTGGGGATATTTCGTAGGAAATTTTGGGGGTATTACGATGATATTCTGGGGGTATTTCAGGGGAAATTATGTGAATGTTTTGTAGGAGTTTTCTCTGTAGTAATTTTTCCATGAAGTTTTTCGATGGTGTTTTTCCCACGAATCCTTTCATTTCACGATTTTCATTCGACCTTCGCGCGTGGCGGTGACGATGATTTTGAGATTATAATGTTCATGATGTGATGAAGAAGATAATTTTGATGATGAAGATGCTCATATTAGTGATGAAGATGGACATGTTTTTTTATAAAGATATTCAAGTTGAGATAAGGTAATTCAGGTTAATGATGTAGTTATTCAGATTGATGATGAAAATGTTCAAGATGATGATGATGATATTCCTGTTTATGAAGATATTATTCAGGTTAATGAAGATCATGCTCAAGTTAGTGATGGATATGTTTTTATTTTTTTTTTTTTTGTGAGATATTGAGGATGATGTGGATTTCAGCGCGAACTTCATGTCAAATGGAATGATATATCAAAGACACACCGACATCTGGGTGCATGGTAAAACAACAAAAACACACAAACACACACATACACAGCGACGTCGTGTGTGTGTGTATTTGTTGGGAAGCACATGTGCTCTGTTATCTGCATTTCTGACTCTGCAAAAATCTATTTAATTATGAGAAACATCAACAGAAAACTTTTGTATTTTCGCTTCTCTCTTTTTTTCATTTTCAATTGTGTGTGGGGAGAGTTTTTTGTTTCAACGTGGAGAGGGAGGGAAAGGGAGAGAGGGAGAGGTAGAAAAAGGGGGAAAGAGGAGAGAAGGAGACAGCGACAACAGTGCCTTGTCTTCCGTTTTAACAATTTCAAACAGACAGACAGAAGCCCCAGACTAAAGTAAAAACTGAAGTCAACAGACGGACAGACAGAGAGGAGAAACAGATGAAGGATGGAGCGACGAATGAGATGAGGAAGCGACGAATGAGAGGAGGAAGAGACGAATGAGAGTAGAAAGAGTCGAATGAGAGGAGAAAGAGACGAATAAAAAGATGCAGAGACGAATGAGGGGACGGACAAACGATTGAAACAAGAGACGGATAGTTGAAAGGACAGACGTATGAGACGAAAAGAACGGATGGTTGAAAGGACAGACTGATGTAAGGACGGACGGACGGACGGACAGAAAGACGCAGACACTCGACATTTCCTGCATCGTCGAGAGCCGAGGTGAAGTTGCCATCAAGCGGAAGGTGACACAAAGGGAGCGAGAGAATGTGGGCGGAGATGGGATATTACTGAGGGGGCTTAGGAGGACGTGGGAGACGATGAGGGCTTGGAAGGAGTGGGGGAGGTTTTGGCTCGGTGGACAGTTCGAGCCGTGGGCCTCCATCGACTGAACAGAGCACTAACTTCGTAAATGGGACCCGCGGGAGTCGTTGTAGTTGTATTTTCATTTTTGTAGTTGTAACGATTTCCTTCACCAATGCGATTTCCTGGTGCTTTCGTTTCATTTCGACTTTTATTATTTTTATCCTTCATTTTTTTCACTTTTTTATATCTCATTTTTTTCAGTTTTATACCTTGGTATTTTCTGAAAATTTTTTATGTCTGATTTTTAACAGTTTCATTCCACATTTTTTTCTGCATTTTTGTTTTGTCTCTTTTTTCCAATTTTATACCTCTCTGAAATTTTTGTTCGTTTTTTTTTCAGTTTTTCTTCTTTTCATTTCGATACCTTCGATTTCTCTTCTTTTTTTTATACTTCGTCTTTCTTTTCTCGTTTTTCTCCATCTTCTTTCTCTTAATTCTTCGCTGCTGTCGCTTCTTTTTCTTCGTCTGTTCTTTTCCTTCGTCATCGTCGTCTATCGTCATCCTTCAATGCGCTTTTCAATTATGCTCCAATCCGATTACTTTCACATTCATATTGATGATTCATTACAAACACACACACACACATACACATACCCTCACACATACTCACATAATGAAATACAAATTTTTCTGCAATTACATATAAGCGAATTCGATCCGATTACTTTTTATTTCATTTGCGGTTTCATCGAGGACTTAATTGGTCTCGTCCTTGCTCTTCGTGAAGGATCCTCGAGGGAATTCATGAGAGGAGAAAAATAGAGAATGAGAAAAAGAGAAGGAAGTGGGGGTAGCAAATGGTCTTTAAGAGACAAAGTCCATCGATCGATCGACCATTAGTTCGTCGAAGCTTAAAGTTTGCTTCATTTCAAACAAAGCTCTCTTTCGCGACGAAGTTTCGACTTCCGTTGCCTGCCGGAAGTTGGTCTCTATCCATCGATGTGTTTGTGTGTGTGGGAGTGGGTGAGTGTATGAGTGTTTGTGTCAAGTACGAGCACGAGCAATCTACCCCTCTCTTTCACTCACTCACTCTCTCTCTGGCATCCTCTTTAAAATGCACACAGTCAGTCAATCATTCATTCACTCATAACGTATTCGGACGGGTTGATTGTGTTCTTTTGCAACAACAACAGCGAAATCGACGGCAAATAACAAAGTCTAAAACAACAACAACAACAACAATAGTGAACAATTCAATAGCAAAATCGAACATAGGAAAAATAAGTTCTAAACAACAAAGTGAAAAACAAGGTATAAAACAATAAAAACATAGTCCAAAACAACAGCGACAACAACAAAAACATGATCTTAAAACAACAACAAGGGTAAAAACAAAAACAACAACAATAAAAATCCCCTTGTCAATAGCAAAAACAAGAACATGAAATCGCTGAAATGTGAGTGTTTTCCATACGTTTCCATTTTGCGCCTTCGAAAACACTTTGCTTCCATCATTCGATATCACTCTCCATCTCTCTCTCTCTCTCTGCCTCTTCCATCTCCCACTACTTCTCTCTTTCCCTCTTCATCTCCCTCTACTTCTCTCTTTCCCTCTTCATATCCACCTCTCTCTCTTTCTCTCTCTCTATCCATCACCCCCATGTAAATGTAACACAGATGAAAGAATGCGTCTGTCTCTGTGACAGTTCACACAAAAACACAATCTATGCCTATGTGAATGTATGAGTGACTGAGTGGTGATGGTGATATGGGTGAGTGGAGAAGTTGGTGTTAGTGTTGGTATGGGTGAATTGTGTTAGTGTGAGTGTTACGTCAGTTCATTGAATGCTCGCCATTAAAAATAGAATATGAAATCCACTTCCATTTCGTTTTTGAAGTTTATAATCGGGTTTTGTGCACTAGCAGAAACAACAATAACAAAACCAGTAACAACAACAATAACGTCGACACCAGAAACAACAACAACATCAACATCAGTAACGTTGACACCACCATCGACAACAACACCAAATACCACCATCTACAACAACATTGACACCACCAGAAACAAAAACAAAAATAACCCACAAGCGACAGTTTTCAACGGATGAAACAGAAGTTTCAATTGATGAAGGGAAGTTGGGCGAACAAGGGGGCGGAAGGGGGCGGTGAATGGGGGGGGGGGCGTGGTAGGTGGAGAGGACATCGGCAAGTGTTTCTATTATCAACCGCTGCTGCAGCCTCGCAATGAAACCGTCGACTGCGCCGATGACACACAAACAGATGGCTCCATCATCCAAACAGAAAACCAAACTGAAACGAGTCGAATGAGAATCCAACAAACCAAACCGAGAGCCAGAGATGGAGCTCAATGGAGCGAGGGTACGATGGACCAAGAGCGACGGGAGAACGATGACCAGTTGCTGGACAATTGTGGGGAAGAGAGACAGACAAACAGAAAGACAGACAGACAGATGGCATTCTATTGAGAAGTCTGTCAGAGGTACCTGAATATTCAATTTTAAATGAAATGACAACCAATGAAATGAAATGGATTTTCATGATTATCTGCAAAACAGTTTCCATTCATTTTTGATTTTTCACTCATTTCTTTTTTCTCTTCCTCATTCACACTGCTCTTCCTCTCCCTTCCTCTCACTTCTCCCCCCTCTCTCTTCCTCTCATTTCACTCTACCTTGTTTTTGCCACCTTTCTTTTGTTTCTCTCTGGGTTTTTGTTTCCATTGATTCATTTATTTCCTTTTCACAATTCGATGTTGTTGCGTTCTTTTTGTGATTTAATTAATATTAATTGATTTCTTTCATCGCAACTCGAAAATGCAATAAATTATTTTCTCACATTTCCATTTACATTCGTCGACTACGTTTTCGTTTAATTCGCGCCGGAAGTGAATGCATTTTTTCCAACCGGAAGTATGTATTTTTGCAATGAATGGAGATGGGATGATTTTCCGGTTTGTTGGAAGCCGGTTGGTGACGATCATTGTCGATGTCTATCGAGGATTCTTGTCACTAACTATAGATGATTCCTATCACAAAAACCTAACGATGATTCCTATCACAAAAACCTATCGATGATTCCTATCACAAAAACCTATCGATGATTCCTGTAACAAACTATCAATGATTCCTGTAACAAACTATCAATGATTCCTGTAACAAACTATCAATGATTCCTGTACAAAACCTATTGAAGAATCCTCCATAACAACCATTCAATCATTCTCTTTAAAAATGAAACAATTGCTCGTTCTCCCGGGGGCACCTGTTGTGGGAGTTTCCGTTGAACTCGTTACCATCCATTCGCACTACTATGCTGAAGTGGCTGCTGCTCGCTCCTCTTGGAAATTGTAAACACCGTTCCGTTCCGTTGCGATCCCAGTTGCTACCAATTAACACTTAATCCCAATTAGTAACCCATATCCAGCGTCACGGTATCACGTTTCCAATCGATGCCAAATCCGCTCGAATCGATCTCTCTATTTCTCTTTCTATCTGCTATCTGCTCTCTGCTCCATCTTCTCCTCTCCATCATCTCCTCCTCTTCCATCATCTCCTCCTCTTCCACCATCTCCTCCTCTCCACATCCTCTTCTCCACCATCTCCTCCTCTATCTCTGCATCCATCTCCTCCTCTATCTCCATCCATCCTCCTCTTCACTATCGTGAAACTATCGTTGAACGACGTAAATCAAACATTCTTCGTCCTTTCGTGATGCAGCCTTCGCAACGATATCGAATCCGATTGCATTGCGGAGATTCTCAGCTTCTCATGCTTCTCGTCGTTTCCTCGTCGCATTTAACTCATTATCCTTTGAAAACCGGGAATCGCTTCACTTCGCTTCACCACACGACGAACGACGAGCGAAGAGAGATGAACGAGAAGAGAGGAAAGATGAATCCTCGTTGCCAGGATTCCTACTTGATGCCAGCCACTTGAGGGATTTTACGTTTTTATCTTAGACAACGTCGCAGACTCGTTGGAGTTCCTGCAGAAGCTGCTTTTCTTTTGTCCTGCTGAATGAGGACGACGTCAAGTGGAAGGGGAGAAGGACATGGGGCAGGATAGTGGAATGAAAAGGACAAAGGGACGAGAACAACGAACACGAGGAAGCAGAGGATGAGGAAGACGTCAACTCAGACAGCTGATGTTTAGGAGGCTGATCAAGACCTCATGGTGAATGGCACAAGAACCACGAGAAGATGGAAAGAGAAGGGAAGGGAAGATAAGGAGATGGAGGAAGGCAGAAAATGGAAGAAGGCAGAAGATGGAAGATGGAGGAAGCCAGGATCAAGAGGTACGGGGGATGGAAAACGTCATGCTTTATTTTTCTTTTCAATTCAATTCCGTCGAACGACATTTTGTCGGAAGCGCAAGTAAGCTACCGCCGGAAGTTCCGGTCCTTGTGTCAAGTTCTTGTCATGTTAGTTTTCATTCTGCTATTTTATTTACACACACGCTAATACACACTCACCCTTGCACTTTCTCATACACACACACACAAACATACACACACACCGACACATCACTTCTTATCGGCTTAGAACAGCAAACGAAGTTCGAGTTGCTGACGCTGGTGGCTCTTGTTGTTTCTCATGGTGTTTCTTCTCTCTCTCTCCCTTTCTCTCTGTCTCTTTTTCTCACTCACTCTCTCTGTCTCTCCCACTTTCCTCGATCTTCTCCTCCAGCTTCTGTGGGCATTGCATCTCCAATGGAAGCTTCCTTCTGCTACGTGATTTCTGTCATGTTGCTGCCTCTCTAGTTGTTGTATTTCAAGTGGTATTAGTTGTTGTTACCAACATTGTTGTTGTTAATGTTGCTATTTTTAGTCTTGTTGTTGTTGTTGATGATGTTGTTCTTATTGTTGTTGCTGCTGTTGTTTATTTGTCGTCGTCGTCTTCTGTGCTAATGCATGCAGGTTGTAGGATGCCATTTACTGTATTAGTTCTGTAAATGTTGGCATTAAACTACCTCATGTCACTGTCCAATGTCTGTCCGTCTATCTGTCTGTCTGTCTGTTCGTTTGTCTTTCTGTTTATCTATAAGTCTGTCTTTTGTGTCTGTCTTTCTGTTGGTCTTTCCTTCTCTCTGTATCACTTGAAATTGTCGTCTTTTAAGCTTTCTCCAACACTCTTAATCACTCTCCCTCAGTCTTCTTTTCCTCTTCCTCTCCCTCTCACTATCTCCTTCTTTCACTCCCTTCCTCTCTTTCTATCTCTCTTTCTTAATCTTCCTCTTCACTCTCTTGTCATCCAGCTAATTGAGGATCAAACTTTCGGTTTCCTTTCGACTTCTTTTGAGAACTTTCCATTTAAGCTCGAGTTCATGAGTTCATTTCATTTATGTCTGTAAATTGCAAAACACTTTCACAAATACACACTCATACACTGAAACACAACTTACCAACACATTCACAGAAATACTAACACATACTCATTTACCCACACAACCTTATCTCACACATGAGCTAACGTTAAATGAGACTTGAGTAGTTGACGAAATGAGAGAAATCAAATCAAATCCACCTCAGATTATCCCACAGTTGCTCGGTTTCATTAGAATTAGCTTCAGAGCTGTGTCTATCATTTAGAGAAAAAGAGATGAAGATAGATAGAGAGAATGAGATAGAGATAGATAGAGGTAAAGAGATGGAGATAGATTGAAGTAAAGAGATGGAGAGAGATAGAGAAAGTAAAACTAACGAGATTAAGTTGATGAAATCGAGGCCTTCTGTGATGAATCATAAGTGAAGACTTTTTCATGTGGTTAAGAGATCATTGAATTGACCGAATTCCAATTTTTGTGGGATTTTCACCAACAAAAATTCAGGCAACACATTTTCAGCTGATTACAAAATTAACCACAGATTTCTCGGACACTCTCAAGCAACCCTCAATTCCTTTGGTGAAACTTTTTTTTTTCTTTTTGATTGAAAGGTTTTTTTCTTTAGATTGAAACTTTTTTCTACATTTGATTGACGACATTGTCGTAATTCTCCTAAGTAACATCATTAAAATCCAATTATTGCTGGTGACAATCTTCATTCAATCTACTTCTTCTTTGGAAATCCATCGACCTACAAAAGTATCAATCAATTACTTAAAGAACAACTGAAGTTGCAGGATTCTTCAGAAGAAGAAGTAGGAGAAGAAGAGGAAGAAATTCCTATCATCCCATCTCACGCTTCATAGGATTTCTCTATCTTTGTGTAACTTTTGGCTTAATTGTGTTTATATTTCTGTTTTTGACATCATTATCATTATTGCTATTGTCATTATCATCATTGGTATTACCGCAAAGTGGATTTTCTACCATCAAATGGTTTCTCCATCTTCTGTCCTTGAAGTCCTTCGTGGTCATCCTTCCTCATCCTCATTCGTGGTCTTCCTCCTCCTTCATCCTCCTCCTTCTTCATTCTCCTCCTTCTTCATTCTCCTCCTTCTCCATCCTCCTCCTTCAAGCTGATCATCTTCTCAGGTTCTCCTTCAGTTTGAGAACAAATACTTTGTCCATTCGACCAAGGAGTTGTCTAATTATTTTCCATTTCGATTATTTACATAAACAAACGTCCACTTCTGATCCACTTTCATTAACATCCTGTGTATGTACACGACAGGACACATGAACCAATCAACTGACCAAACTCACACTTGGACACACTCGAATGGACAAACAGACAGACAGACAAACATCGATAGACAAGAGAAGTGAGGTGAGGAGGATGAGAAGAAAGACAATAAAACAGACAGCTAGACAGACAGAGATATAGACAGACAAATGGAGATGGAAAATTAAAGGTAGATGGAGAATGAGATTGAGATGAAGAATGGAAGATGGAGAAAGAGAGATGGAGAATGAGAGAGAAAGATGAAGGAAGGGAGATGGAGAACAAAAGGTGAAAGAAAAAAGAAATGGAGAAAAAGTGATGGAGAAAGAGAAGATCGAGATAGTTAAAGAAAGCTAGAGGAAAGGGAGAAGATTGACAAATAGACGAAGGGAGATAGAGAAAAAAGCTACACAAACTGACATAGAGAAAATAAGATAGACAAATATAGCTAAAAAAAAAAAAGAAATAGACAATGAAAGAAAGAGACAAAGAAATAGAAAGACATTTACATGAGTGAAACATATTGTAAATTGATTTTATTTCCATTTTCGGCCAATTTTATTTGTTCACTTGAGTGAGCAAGAACCTAGCTCCCAAGCACGCGTCTCATCCTCCTCCTTCTCCTCGTTTTGGACATTGGTTGTCTTCCCCTTCTCCCTTCGCTTGATGTGCCTTCGCTTGATCTCCTCATTTGCTATCCTCACTCACCCCCCTTGGTGTTCGTAATCCCAATTCGACCCGTGGTCGCCACGTTCACCAACGGCGATTGAGAACCGGTTTCGATTCATTCACATCCTTTTGCTTTCATTTGGTTTTGGTTTCGTTGGCTTTGCTTCTTTTTACTTTTATTTGGTTTTGGTTTCGTTGCTATTGCTTCCTTTGGCTTTTATTTGGTTTCATATCCTTTGCTTTGGTTTCATTTGGTTTGCTTTCGTTTTGTTTCATTTGGTTTTAGTTTCGTTTCCTTTGCTTTCGTTTGATTTGATTTTGGTTTTGGGACGAGTTTTGGAATTTCCCAAAAATTGCGGAAGTCTCGATACCGTTGTTGTTGTTGACCATTGGTGGTCCTCTTGTTGTTGCTATCGTTATTCATTGAGATCTCGTCCTCTCCATCCATCCATCCATTCATCCTTCCATTCGTCCGTCCTTCCATTCATCCTGTCATCGTGATTTGATCCCATCCTGAGTGTTTGGCGCCCGCTGCACTCAACCGGTTCTCGTTCGTTTCGTTTCCTTTTGTTTTCATTGGGATCTGATCTGAGTCAACCTCTGTCTCTCTGTCTCCCTCACTCGCCTCCCCCCTCCACTCTCACCACATCCCGCCACCCCTTCCGGTGAAAGGTGCGGAAACGTGCCTCAGGGTTGATAACAAGAAAATGACATGTTTGCCAAAGTTTCGAGAACCTCCCACCACCGAACCGAACCGAACTCAGCGTGATCTGCGCAACCCTTTTTGGTCCCATCCTGTGGAGACGATTGAAGGGAAGGAGGTGCGAGAGAGAGAGATACAGAGGGCAAGAGAAAGAGAAGGCAAACGAATGATGTATTATTTTCCAATTAGGACTCGTCGAACGCGATGGAGTTCGTGTGAAATCGTGGGCCGCGAAGCGAAAAGGACGAAGGTTCAGTGATTCGAGAAAGACGAGTGAGACAGAAAGAGGGAGAGAGAGAGAGAGAAAGAGAAAGAGCGAGATAGAGAAAGAGAGAGAGAGACGAATGAAAGGCGAAATTGATTTGTTGCTGTGAAAGTTTCGTCCCATATCATTTAGTCCTATACCATTTTGTCCCACACCATTTCGTCCTCTATCTTTTTGTCCTTTACCTTCCTTCCTGTTTCGTCTTTCTCCCGCCTCGTTACATTCTTTCTCCTCCCGTTCTCTCCCCTCTCGTCCACCCATCGCTGCGGTTCGAAGGTAAACGAGAGCAGAACGTTCAGATTATTAGCATTGAAACTCTGGAGATGGAGAGCGAAAGGGGTTCGGGTGAAAATCACCACGATTAAGGGTTGCTCCGGAAACGACGAATTCAACGGAAAAACCCGCTTTCTCTCTCTCCACATGCTACACACACACACATTTGCTGTGAAAGCACTTTCCAGCACCTTAATTTCGAGTGAATTAGAGGAAAATATGCTTTTCAGTGCTCGGTAAACACTTTGATCCTTTTGGTTGGTGGTTTTTGTGTGTTGGACTTGTAATTTTTCTCATTAAATACTTAATATTCTTCGGCAACAAACACTTCATCTGTTTTCTTTTTCCTTCTCAATGTTTTCTTTTGCCTTCTCAATCTCCTTCTTCAACTCCGCAATCTCTTCTCCAACTTCTTCATCCTCAATCCTTCATTCAACTCCTGCATCCACTTCTATCTTGAATCCTCTTCCACCTTCTTCATTCTTCACCCACCTCTCTTCATCCCTCAACCACCTCTCTTTATCTCTCCTCCTCCACCACTCTTTTTCCCCCATCTTCTCTCTCTTTCCATAAATAATTAATTTCCATAAATAATTAATTTTCCTTTCCAAAAACTATGCCACTTTTTCTTCCACTACCCTTCGGCCCTCTCCCACTTTTTATTCGCCCTCTTTCACTCTTCATTACTTTGCCCTCATTCTCTCTCTCCCTCGCACTTTTTGGGCATGTCAGGTTTTTCCGACTGACGATTAATATCTGAGAAGACGAAGGCGTTTCCTTCAGGATATCTTCCGCTCGTCCCTTTGTCCGATGGCACATGACATAAAGTGGAAAATAATGATTGACTTCAGATCCGAGTAAATCAATCTAATGTAACTTTTCTTGAGTTTGGCTGAGTGGAAACATTTGTTATATTTTTGATGAACAAGAAGGGAAGAAGAAATATGCAGGAAAACGAAGAGGAAGATGATGAGAAATCCAAGAAGAGGAATCCATGAAAATGATGAAGAATCCAATAACATAATGAGAAATTGAAGAAAATGAAGAGGAATCCAAGAAGTAGAAATCGAAGAAGATGATGTGAAAACTAAGAAGTAGAAGATGAAATGAAACCATGATGATTAAGATGAATAAGTTCGAGACTGATATCGAGAGTGGATCCAATCAGAAGGGTCGATAGTTTCAATTAATAGGGATCCCTAATATTTTCAGTCGAGAGGGTTCGAGAAGAAGAACTTGAGCTCGTTTTCAAATCAAGGTCGAGAGGAAAGATTTTGGCGGAAAAAGGGTTCAAGGAGGAGTTTGAGTAGTTGTTTGAAAATTCTGTTTCCATGGTGAGGATTTCATAATCTCCTTTTGTCGGATAAAGTTTCTTCTTCGTCTTTTGTCGAAGTTTCTTCGTTCGAAAATTCCCATGTAAATTGAGAAAATTTGCACATTTTCTCCGAAAATGAGATAGAAGGAGAAGTGGCGAGTGTGAAAGAGATGAAAGTTTAAGAAAATGTTGTCGAGTAGATTTTATTATTTTTCGTTTTTTTATTTTTGTATTGTTTTTGTAATTAAAAAATAATGTTTTCCCTCTTGAGACCGCAAAAATGTCGATGCGAAAAACAAAAGCAACAACAACAACAACAAAAATAAGGAAAAATAAACACTTTTCGCCGGTGGCAACACTGACAAGGATGTCAACAAAACAACAACAAAAACAATGGAAAATTTCAAGAACAAAAACAATGAGAAATTTTCAACAACAAAAAATAAATAAAATTCAAAATAAAAAAAATACAAAATTTAACAACAAAAAACAATAGAAATATTCCACCATATCAACAGCAACAACAATAACAACATAAGAATAACAACAATAAGAAGAAGAACGAGACATTCTACAACAACAACAAAAATAATAACAACAATTACAACAACATTGAGATCCACGTAAGAACCGCGACGTAAGCCAAACCGGATGTGAGAAAGACGCTTCAACGTAATGCAGCAGCGTGTTAACATGTGTGTGTATGTGTGAATGCGGGGGTGTGTGTGCACTGAAGTCGACGTTGAGGTGTTCGTGTTTTTGCGAGAAAGTGTTGCCACCCCATAATGAAATCAAATCTCATTTTCTCATTCATCTTCACTTTGATCCTGTCATAAAAAAATTCAACAAGAACAAAAATAAACAATAACAATGACAATAACAAAAAAGTACAACAAGAACAATAACAAAATAGTACAACAAGAACAATAACAAAAAATTACAACTACAAAAATATTTAAAAAATAAAAATAAAAACAACAACAATAACAAAAGTGTGAAGGCATAAAAAAAAGTAGCAAAAAGTAAAATTTTGCAATTTTTTTCTTTTTCTTTTTCACTTCCACTTCCGCTTCCTGGTACGTCTTTGTCGCATTCCACACGTTGCCGTCGCTCAAACTTTGACGTTACACCAACGCTATACAAACATACAAAAGTGTGCAAGTGTGTGTGGGAGTGTGCGTGAGCTAGCATATGAGGTTCCTGTATGAGTGTGTGGTTATGAGTGCGGATGATGGTTTCGCATGTGAGGTTTCGTTTGGCTTTGTGTGCGTTTCGTGTATGCCTTTGGGTGTGTGTGCGTGTTTTTCGTCTGCTTATGTGTGTATTACCCATGTGTTAGTGTTTGTGTGTTCGTGTGTTTGGGTTGATTTTCTTGGAAATGTCGCTTGCCAAAAGTTCATTAAATGTTTTTCATCTCGTAAATGTTTCTGACTGATTTCGTTATCGTCGTCGTCTCAAACGATGGCAAAACTTTTATCATTTCACTTCCGAAGCGACCCTTTGCCAAGCTTTCTTTACGAAAGCTCACACACACACATGAGTCTATGTGTGTGTTTTTGTTTTTTGGAAATGCTGTCAAAGTCTTTAGAGAAGAGAGAGAGAGAGAGAGAGAGAAGGATTTCGCAATTTGAATCCCTCCTGCGACGACACGAAATGAAACGATCCGATCACATGTGTGTCAACGGTCGAAGAGAGCTTAACGTTTCATCAGAATTCTCCTACACTATAACTCATCAGCAACACTTTCCCTCTCCCACTCTAACCTTGTCTACCTTCCATCTCTCTCTCACCACATCCTATTTTTGTGACCGGAAGGACGGACACGAAAAATCGACGATGACCGAACGAACACGCGTCAACTCGAGCCTCGAAATGCACATCGGTTATTGTTTTGGGTGGTGGGAGGCACGGAGAGGTGAATAAAGGAGGTGATGAAAGGTGAAGGTGGTGAATAGTGTGAGGTGAACACGATGGGGGGCGTTCGGTGTGAGGTGTGGCTACCGTTGTTTGCTCCCCAGTTTGGCCGAAGGCAATGAATGCAAAACGAATCGAATGCCACGATTGACGTCCACGCAACGAAGTCAATCAATATTTGACTTTTTTCGCTTGTTCACCTTTTTATTGTTCCTTTTCACCCCCTGACTCCCGCTTGTTCACCCATGTTTCCACCACATCGAACATCATCCTCACCTCTAGTTTTTGTTGTTTTGTTTTCCCCTGTTGTTTCTCACACCACACGCTCACACACACACATGCAATTGAAACAAAGGCTGGAATGAGGATGGTCGATAGCAATAAAAGATGCAACAAGGTTGGCAACACCGTTGGCTGAGTTGAAATTTGTGGGTGCTTTTGCAAAAATGCATATTCGACAATAAGAGAACTAAAAGGTTTTCCCTCTCACACTCACACTCACACGCTGGGGATTAAAGTTTCGGGAAAATCCTGATGAAAATTCGGACGAAATTTCGGGGAAAAATTGAGAATTAAAGATGAACTCAATAAGAAATTAAATAGAAGAAAGAAATAAATAAAATAAAAAAAATTAAAAAAGTAATGAAATAGAAAGAGAAATAAATAAATAAATTAAATTAATGTAATAGAAGATATATAATATAATATAAATAAAATAAAATAAATTTATAAAAATTAAATAAATTAATGAAATAGAAGAAATTAAATAAATCAAGTAGAAGGAATAAAATAAATAATTTAAATAAAATAAAAAAATGAGATAGAATAATGCAATATATATTGAAGAAATGAAAAAAATTAATTAGAAGAACAAGTAAAGTAAGTGAAACAGTGAATAAGTAAAATAAATGAATCAGAAGAAATTAAGAAAATAAAATATAAAAAAATCAAAAATTAATAAGGAAATAAGCAGAATGAAAAAAATAAAATAGAAGAGATTAAAAATAATAAAATATATGAAATGGTAATAAAAATATGAAATAAATGAAACACAAAAATTAATAAACGAAATAAAATTGAATAAAACATGAAATAAATGAATTGAAATAAAGTGATAAATTTAATACGATTTGTTTTTGCCAACAATGGTTTCTTGAAACGAATTCCCAACCGCAGCCCATCACTCTCTGTCCATCTTGCTGTCCCTCACTAGCATTCTATCTCTCTCTCTCTCTCTTTTCTTTTTCACACTTTATCTCTTTCTCTCTCTCTCTAACACACGTGCTCGCTCATTCGCGTGTTGGCAAATGCAATAAAATCAAGTTTAAATAATTTCATTACGAGCGAAAGTTTCATCATAATTAAATTCAGTCGGACATTTTTCAAACGTAAATGTGATCGTTCATCATGCGTGCGTTCGTGGAAGTGTTTGTTTGTGTGGTCGTTTATTGTATGTGTGAGTGGCTTCTTTTTATAGTATGTGTGAGTGGCTTTTTATAGTATGTGTGCATGTGGGTGGCTCTGTATTTGTGTGAGTTCTCCTGTGTGTGTTTCGTCATCATTCGTTCGCTCCTCTCGTCCTGGTTCCTGCTGCTGCCTTCAACTGTCGGCCCTGATGTCCTCTTCATTCATCTGAAGCATCCAGCCGCACCTTCCATCTGTCTGTCTGTCTGTCTGTCCGTCCTTCCGTCTGTCCACTCGTCCATCCATCGGTCTGTCTGTCCTTCCTTCCATCCGTCTGTCCACTTGTCCATCCGTCCTCGGTCCATCGCGGTCTCTCCCTTCCGGCCATCCATCAGTTTCGTCCATCTGCCTCTCGTTTCCTCTGGCTTCATCTCGCTTCCTCATCCCCTCCCTCTCATTCCTTCTCGCTCTCATCCTCTCCCTCTCATTCACACCATCTCGTTCCCCCCTTATTCCTCTCCCCATCTCTCTAGCTATCTCTCTGTCTATCATTTAGTCACTTTTTGTATTCTTGTTTGGTGGGTGGTGGAGGAGGCGTGTGAGGGGCGTGGTTCTCAGGATAACAACGTACCGCATATTAAAGCATATTTAAGAGATGGCAACGCCAGGATTTTAATTGGATTTCGTGTGTGATTTTTTCTCTCTCTCTCTCTCTCTCTTCCTCATACGCACTTCAATTCTCGTTTATTTAAAGTTTTTTCAGTTTATGCTTGTAGTTGTTTTTATTGTCAGTATTGTTGTATTTTATGATGATTTTGTTGTACTTTTTGATGCAATTGTTGTTTATTTTTTATGCAATTGTTTTTATTTTTATTGGAATTGTTGTACTTTTTATTTGTTGACATTTTTGTACCTTTTGTTGCAATTGATCCTTTTTGCTTTTTGTCGTATATTTTCGTATTCGAATTGAGAACAACAAATGCGAAATAACGGTAAATAGCCTTGACACAACAACAACAAAACTGTACAAAGAAGTCCTGGTCGCGAACCTACAAAACCTATACACACACATATATACTAAACTAACACACACACACTGCACAAACACCTGACGGCAACTCATTTTGGTGATTTTTCAATATCGGGAAATTTCATGTTGATTCAAAAAATCAAAATTCCAACTTTTTTTTCTCTTCTACCAAATTTCAATTTTAAAAAAATCAACTCAAATTTCTATTATAAATTTTCAAATTGCTATTTCAAATTCATTTCAAAATTAATCAACATTTTTTCTAAAAAAAATCCCATATTTCGATCATGAAATAATTATTTATCATGCAAAAAATTGCGGATGCAGAAAATTCTATATTAAATATGAGATTGTATTTCGGGAAAAACTTTCCGAATTATTATTATTTTAGCGTCGTCAATATTAGTTCAAGTGCCTCTCGCCATCCCATAAATAATGCTTGTAATCAATCTGTCAACACTGGGATTAATAATAATTTAATTGAGTTTTGTAATTTTCAATGCATTTCATGTGTTTGTTTTTTCATCTCTTTGATTTTTGATTTTTTTGTTTTATTTGTTGTTTTTGATTTTTTTTTTGTTGCTGTTTTTTGGGTTTTTGTTTTTGTGAATTCGTTTGCATTTTATTCACTATCTCTCTCTCTCATTTTGTTGCCGAGTTGTTTGGACTTTTGTGGGTTTCGTGTGTGTTTCCACTTCTCGCACAACGTGAATTGCTTTTCAATTTAAATTAAATGAAATGCAATTTAATTAAATTGTCTCTCTGAGTGTCCGATCGAAGTTTGCTTTTTCCCATGTCATCCCATGGCATTTCCCTGAATTTATTTCGCGGCCAATGAATTTCACTTGCAATTTCGTGTCCTTGTTTTCCTATTCGTTTTCGAAAATAATTCCCCGTATTGAAATTTGTGTAATCATTGTGGTTGAGGACTGACTAATCTAGCGTGAAAATTAAAGTTCAATTCCAAATAATCAGAATTTACATATTTCGGTTGTTTTTATTCAATTAATTTTCTAACAATATTAAATTCATTTCGTTAGCCATTTGAAATTTGTTGTTTTTAAATCTACTTCTCTAGAAAAATTTATTTTTATTCAATTGTACAACAAACAATCGGGTGGCAACCCTCAAAATGCAGCATTTCGATGAAAGTACTTTTCGCATTCGTTTGCAACCCTACATTGGAATGCAACGCTGCACAACAAAGAGAACAAGGGAAAAAATGTGAGCGTGTGTGAAACTCACTCAATTAAAACACAATCATTGTTCGCTCTCTTCCCACCATCGACGCATTGAACGCGAGAACGAGACAGACTGACACGAACAAGCAATTGACGAGGCGGCCACGACGAAGGTGCGAAAGAGACAACACGTCTGCACGAGCGAACGCGGCGCTCTCGCCGAACGACGAGGCGAAAGCAAAATGGGGAAAAATCGACCGCACTCGCAAAGCGAACGAGACACGAAATTCACTCAACTATCTCTATCTCTCTCTCGCAATGAAACTGTTCTTGTGTGGGGTAATTGTGTAAGTGTTAGTGACGTTGACGTTTGCGAAGAAGGGAACAAAGGAAAAACAACGAGAAGCGGCGACATCGATTTTGAAAAAATCCCGAGAGCGAGTTTTTTGCAAACCTCCCTGGCGCACAATTCAACAACTTTTTTTGTAATAGATCAGATCTATCTATCTATCCAGGGATGTTTGCACAGAAGTAGTAGAAAAAGGCTTCAAAGGTAGTAGAAAAGCTACTACCGTAGTAGAAAAAGTAAAAACAATTTTGGGAGTAGATCTACTTCGATCGAAGTCGAGTGTGAACCCTGCCGCACTCGCACTCGCACAGCATTCACTCATTATTAATCGTGGTGTCGAAATGCGAAGCGGACGGAAAATTCAGCATTAAATTAAAATTCACAGTAGTAAATTTACACAAGTAAAATAACAGAAAAAATAGAGGAGAAAACAAGAGGAATAATATTCTAAAATCGAATTGAATTCCCGAAAAGTGTCGCAAGTGGATTTTTCTGTTCAATTTGATGTTAATTGAACGAAATTGAGCGGAGAATAGATTTTTACATTGGATTTTTCGCGTTATCGTCCGTCGTCTACGTCGTCGCTATCGCCCTTTTTTCGTCGTCGTCGTTGTCGTCGCTGCCTTTTTTTCGCCGCTGCTGCACCACTGCACGAGGAAGTGAATATTTTCCGAATTGTGAATCTTTCGCCCCTCCTCGCTCAAGTGTGATCCGAAAAATCGCAATCGGAAAAATTATCCCCAGTTCGAAGAAAGTTAGTTAATTAAACTCTTGTGCAAAAGTCGTCGTCGCCAGCTCCCGATCGAAGCCGCAGCAGCCACTCGAGAATCGAGAGAAAAAACCAAGGTTTGTTTGCAATTGAAATTCTCAACTTGGATTTAATTTTTCTCTGGTATTATTGTGAATTTTGTGCTCTCGGGGTTCTGTTTTTTGGGACACTTCTAATGGATTCGTCTAAGCCCCAATTAGCCCTGTTTGTTGGCCCCTCGCATTAGTCCAAAATTCCGAACGTCGCCTCATTAAAATTTCATATTTCATTAATTTTTTCGCAGCCGCCAAAACTGCCGGCACAACTAAATTTCCAATCTGTTTGGGCTTTTTTTTCTCTCTCCTCTCTTTTTTTTCTTTCTTTTCCACTCCGTTCGGGGCTTCTTCCAAAATTTATGCAAGTTTCTTTCTTTTCCCCCCTTCTCCACTCGTCTCCATCGTCGTCGTCGTTCGTTGTCGTCGTAGTCAAAGTTTTTGATTTTTCCTTTCTTTCGTCTGCTCTCCTCATTTAATTGATTCTGCTTGCGCTCTCCGTCTCTCTTTCATTCTCTCTTATTCGCCCGTTCTTTGCTTCTTCTTCTGCTTTCCATGTCTCTTCTTCTGCTCCCTGTTTTCTAATTGTCAAGTTTTCCATTTGCAGTCTGTAGTGGTTGTTGTTTTGTTGTTATTGTAGTTGCTTTTTCTTCTTCTTTGTTGTTATTGTAGTTGCTTTTTCTTTTTCTTTTGTTGTTTGGTTGCTGCTTCCTTCGCCGCAGTCGCCGACGTCGGCCGAGTCGACAGCGACGGCGTTTCCAGCGTTGCTTCGATGTTTGTTTGTCGCGCATTCTGTCTCTGTCTGTTCTTTGGCTTCTCCTTCTCGCATCCATCGCCTTCGTTCGGTTCAACGTGTTCTCCGCTTGTTTCCAATTCCCTTTTGCTGCGGTCGTCCGTTGTTGCCAGAGGCGGTTGCAGTGGTTGAAAGTGCGCCTCGCTCGCGGCAACCAAAACAGCTAGTCAGAGAGACTCTTCTTGTACAGTGGGCAGAGAATGAGAACAGTGGGCTAAACATGAGCATAGTGGTTGAAATCACGGCAATGTGGAAACTTGATTTGTAATATACAAAAAAGACTTTACATCCTCATCAGATGATCCAAGTAATTATCCACCACAGAAAATAATTAGAGTAATAATTACAGAATTTTCTACAAGATTTATGTTTCATATATTTTATTTTTTTTATCATTTTATCATGCTTATTATATTTTTTTATCTATTATTATTATTTTATTATTTTTTTATCTATTATGTTTTTGGTATCATGTCATTCCCCTTTTTGCGCGTAATCTCTCTTGTTCATTAATTAGCTGACTAATTACTAGAGTTAACAAAATAAATAACAATTATTGATGACAAAGCCATTTATTGTGCTTTGAAATATGGCCATATTTTGTTGTCTTTTAAACTTTTTTAATTATTTTTAATTGTTTATAATCGACTTTTAATATGGTTTTTTGGATACCGTAAAAAGTTGTTGAATATAAAATTAATTTCTAAAAAAACACACAATTAAAATATAAAAAATATAAATTTTAAATATAAAACCGAATAGAAAAAATATAAATTTAAAATATAAATTACACTTTTTTATATTTTAAATGTAAAGCCAAATTTCATTCATTTTTTTTTTTTTGTTGGTCAACTTCCAATTTCATTTAAAATTTGCGCCTCTTTTCACAAACATAAAGAACGAGTTTCAATGGAATCAGCTTAAAAACTTCGCTTGTAATGGAACTCGAATAAAAGTACGAGGCGAGGAAGAAGAAGGAGGAGAGAAATAATTCAGAAACTCAGACGCAAATAAAAAAGGGATCCAGCACTCGACGCCACAAGAGAAATCATATGATTATTAGTAATGAATAAATTAACACAAGGACAGACAGAAGCGAGTAATGAAAATAAGGACGTCAATTTAATTAAAAATATTATTTCTACAAAGAAATGAAAGACTTTTTTTTAATACGAACAAAATAATCCAAGAAAAATGAAAGACTTTTTTTTAATACGAACAAATAATCCAAGAAAAAGACTTTTTAATAAGAACAAAAAAAAATCCTTTTGTGAAATCAACAAAAGTAATTCGCCATAGTTGAATTCCACGTTATTCACTTTAGGCGGGTTTCTTATTTCTTTTCGCACAGAATTAGTCAAGACCTTTTTTTTTCTTGGCTTTTTAATTTTTTTTCTTGTCTTTTTCATATTTTCATGGTTTTTTTTTATTTTTTTTTCTTGGCTTTTTAATTTTTTTTCTTGGTTTTTTAAATTTTTTTCTTGGTTTTGTAAATTTTTTCGTGTCTTTAATATTTTTTATTTAATTTTTTAATTTTTTTTTTGCCTTTTCATTTTTTTCTTGGATTTTCTTTTTTTTCTTGGTTTTTAAATTTTTTTTCTTCCCTTTTTAATTTTTTTCTTGAATTTTAATTTTTTTTTATCCTTTTTAATTTCTTTCTTGGTTTTTAACATTTTTTTCATAGTTTTGTAAATTTTTTCCTGTCTTTTTTATTTTTTTTTCTTGGCTTTTTAATTTTTTTTTCATACTTATCATTTTTTTTCTTGGATTTTCTTTTTTTTCTTGATTTTTTTCCATTTACGCGCCCAACCGTAACCGCCCACAATATTCAGTTCAGACACCTCGGTTTCCCCCAACTCTCACACGGCAGAAGTCTTTATCCTCATCATTCGTCGTCCTCCTCCTCCTGCTCCTTTTGCTCCTCCTTCTACTACACTATTTTTCCACTACGACTACTACGTCGTCTGGTTCTTATCGCTTAATTTGTTTTTAAATACTTAACAATACAAGTTGACAACACTTGGGCAGCGCCAACGCCGACGACGACGACGATTCGGCCCAGAGGCACCCCTTGGTGAACGACGTCTCGTTCACGGTGCGATTACATTTCACAGCGACTCCTCCTTGAGTCGCACGGGACGAGTTGGGGTCGAGGGGAGGACGGGCGGAGAGATAGACAGATGGAGAGACAGACAGACAGTTGGATGGACGGACGGTCTGACTGTGCACGACTTGCCATTTAGCGTATTTGATATTGAATACTTTTCATGTTTGATGCGCTGCGTTGGGTTTCTTTGGCTTGGTTTCTTTCGCCTGGCCACTGTCAGCAGTCGACGTACTTGGAGTCGACGTTGCCATTGTTGTTGTTGTTGTTGTTGCTATTGTTGTTGTCGGTATTCATATAAAACCATCCAGCCGCCCCTTCTTTTTATTTTACTTTTTTATTTTCTTTCGTTTCTTTTCTCTCATCTCATGTTTTCTCTCCGCGCTTTTGTATTATTTTCGTTTGCCGCCGTTGAATGCATTTTGCGTTCATTGTCGTCTCCACAGTTTGCCTCCGACTCCTCTTCCTTCTCCACTTCCTCCTGCTCTTCATCATCCTCTTCATCGTATTCGTTGCAATTGCGATGTTGATGATGCTTCCCCCCCATTCCATCCGATCCGTTTCACTCCCCCCCATCCACCACCCTCTCTGACGGATTCAGATCCGGATCCCCTCCATTTCCATTCGTCGTTGTCGTCTGCCTACACTTGGTTTCGTGCTTCTTTCCTTTCATCGCTGCTGCTTCACCTTTCCGTTCGTTGCATTTGCGGTTTTGCTTTAAACCAATTCATTCACATTTCGGATTTTGTGAAGAAGGAGAAGTTGAAGTGAAGCCTCCTCTCGCATTTCACTCACTTCACCTCGACCCCACCTCATCCCAATCCACTTCTCTCTCTCTATCACATTTCACGACAGAAACGCTTTCGAGGCACTTCTGGCCTGGTTGATTCGTCGTTGCCTGTATCGGATGGTGGTGGTTGGTTTTTTTTGTTGGTGCGACGTCTGCAGGATTATTCAGCGGTGCTACCTTCACCTCTGCCATCACCTTCTTGTCGACCTTCCTTCCTTCCTTCCAACCATCTATCCGTCTGTCTGTCTGTCCTTCCCTCCATCTATCCATCCATCCGTTTGTCCTCCCCCTTCGCAACATCTGCTGCACCGTGTTGTTTTGCATTTGAATAGGCGGCTGAATGGCATTTGAACTTTGTGCTTGTTTTTCATATTTTTCAGCAGTTTCGGTTTCTTCGGTTTGAGTCCGTCTCTGAATCTGACAAATCAGCGAATAAAAGAGATAAATGAGAATAGATATATATATAGTCAGTCAGTTTTTGTAGTCGTCGCCTTTTGTTATCATGAAAACTTTGTCGTTATTGATTTTGTTTCCCATCCGTTAAGAAATACTTCTTGAATACTTGACGAATATCTAGAGCTTAGACGTTGACAGATGGCCTGAGGACAAATTGGGCTCAAAGTCGGTTACTCTGCGTTCCCAAAGTGGTAGAAGAATAGATGAAAGCTGTGTGCTTCTTTTTAAAGTGTGAACTATAAACGGCATTGAAGTTTTTTTTTCTTCCAATTCTTTCTTTTCATCTATTTTTGCGGATCGAATAGATCTCTGATCTTTTGAATTGACTTGAGAAAAATGATTTATTGTTTGTGCGTCGACGTCGTCGTCGTCGTCTTCGTCTCAACCTGCACTCGCGGCCTCATATCTATCTAGCTGTCTGTCTGTCTCTCTGTCAGCCTGTCGTTGGCAACAAAAGTAGGTTTCCTCTTTCGAACCCGCACCCCAGCTCTTGTTTCCTATTCGATCTCTTCGCATTCCCCATGGCTTCGTCTGAGGTTGAATTCTCCAACAACTATTAGCTGCCGTCTGCATTTGGGCCGAAGTTGCTCAAGTCGTCTGGGTTGCGAAACTGGCTTCCTTATTAGGGAGTTTGTGCCGCTTTTTTTTTTTTCATTTGCGCCTTCTATCTCGTTGAAAAGAATAGACAGAGAGACAGACACGACAGCATCCGCAAGCGATCCACGGCTCGAACGAAACTCATTTGCAGCTTCTGTGGCAACGGAATGAAACTTCTTGGCATCGCCGCCACAAATGACAGTCAGCAATCTAAAGAGGAAAAAGTTGCTGTCCACAATTTAATTACAGAATGTCGAGAAAACAAGTCGACAACAGTTGAAATGTTTGCTGCAGACATTTGGCCAACATCTGGTGGCCAAGAACAAGGCAAAGGTGGCCAGGTACAGCAGCTTCGGGCGAAATGATGACGATGATAATGATGATGTTCGTTCCTCTCGCATTTGACTATTTCGTTTTCTTTTCGCTGATATCACCACGACAATTCAATTTATCTTTCGCTTCAAGCGCTTTCTGCATTTCAAAAACCGGCTTAAAAAAAGTGGATAAAAAAAACTCCAACAACTCTATCCAGGTTTCCAGGGATGCCGGAACTACACTACTCACTTTTTCTGAAAATACAAATTACAAATTTTTCTAACAAAATGTTTTTCTACTAGAATTAACATATTTTTTTGAATTCTTTCGTGCATCATGTTTCTTTTTAACTCGCTTTGAAAATTCTGAAAAACTGCAGCCCTGCTCATTTCTCTCACTGTCTGTCCGCCGATCTGCTGCTGTGGCTTTCAACTCTTGGCTATTGACATCTAAAGATAAAACATTGCATCAATACCTCGTGTCGTCGGCACGCAAACAGGTTCCTTGAATTGAATTTGCAAAATGTTTGCTATTTTGCTATTTCAATCAATGCGATCTCTCTCTGCACACACTCGCTGAAATCGATTAGTAATCGTTTACCCAAACAATAGTCGTTGATTTGTGATTTCGCTGATAAATGAATTGTGTACACCACATAATTTATGAGGATGGCTTGTTTGGCGAATAATTTTGCCACCTTTTTGGACCTTTTTCATAATGATGATGATGATGGTGAAATTCATTTGAACTGGGGGAAAAATGAACCAAAGTTCGACAAGGTTTGAGAACCTACGAAGACCAAAAAACTGTCTGATGTTGTATTTTAAATTTAAATCGTTTGCGTTTCCATGATTAAAATAAATGCAAGATAATTTGTTTTGTCTTGGTTTGGATTTGGTTTGCATGACGCAAATTAATCGTAATTATATTGTATTTGTTCGCGGCATTTGATAAAAATAAAGTTCGTTGGCCTCCTCTCATGCTCGGGGCTTTTCAATATTGTTGTCATCGGTAGCAGAGGGGTCGGAGTCGCCAGCAGCAAGAGAAATTAATCAAAATAAGAAGCAAGCAGCAGCAGCAGCAGCATTAACTGCTTGAATTAAACAGTAATTATGATTTACAGCATTTTTACGAGATGTCATAAAAGTGCTTCTGCTCCTTTCTTCTTCTCTCTCTCTCTGGCCCTCTCTCTCCCTTTCTCTCTTGGCCATGTTAATAATGGGTTGTCTAAGCACCGGTCGACTCGTTTGAAGGCACCAAATTTAGGTGGAGGCCGTTTTATGACTTGACTCCACCTCACTCCAACCGGACTCGACCCCGTCGCGGTCCATCTCCTCGATCTGGGCGGGCGGGCGTCATCAGAATCCCGCACAACATCTGGTGCTAAAATAAACATTGCTTCCGATGTGCGGAGCAACAACATTTGGCAGTTTTATTTCTTCCGATAGCATCTATCGCCTACCCTTGAACACAACAACGATTCGAGATGGCCAAAGCCAAAAGAAACCGTGAGAGACCCGCGACCCGAGATGCGGAAACAACTAAGTTCTATGGAGTCTTTGAGTCGTTTTCGAAGCCATAGCAAAGTCTTTGGTGAATGCAACATCCATCGAAGAAACAAATAAACAGCACATAATTCAGTCAAAGCACGAAAAAAATAGATTTTGTTTAAACAATTTTTGAATTCGACATTTGAAGTCGAAGTTGTTGGTTTCTGCTCGATTGCATGTGATTTTATTGGATTCTCTGTAATTTTGTGGCTACCTTTGTTTTGTGCTGTTCTTTTTTTTGTTGGGTTTATTCTCTCTCCTCTCTGTTTGTGTTCCATTTGTCGATTTATCGAAATATTGACTCAGATCCACACGGTGATTTTCTCTCTGTCTCTCTCTCTTCGTCTGGACTCATGTGTTTTTTGTAAAAGAGTAAAAATTGTAATTTTATTCACATTCTTAATATGAAAACAAAAAACAAATCTTTTATTCAAATTATACTAATTTTTATTATTTTTTCTTTCTCTTTATAGGTTGGTGGTCTTTAGTATTAAAGCCTAATATAGTATGCGAATCGTACACTAGGAATCGTAAGTAGAATTTTCAAACTATGTCTTCGTCATCTGTTTCTCTCTCTCTCGTTCTACTTCTTGGGGGTCTCTCATGGAGAAGCTTATCTAATGGTTTATACCGTGATACCGGACTTTTAATTAAATATTCACACAAAACAACAACAAAAACACCATATGTTCCCATTATTGCCAATTGAAGATTTCCAACAGGTTTTTATTCTTCTTTTCATCTTCTTCTTTTTGTTGTTGTATTCCCCCCACTGAGCGTTGTTGTTGTGATTGTTGGCTGTTCCCATTCGCATAATCTACTTAGAGACGATACTCTCTTTTGGATGATGCTTCGCTCTTTCTTCTTTGTCAACGCATATAGAATAATTGCTGTTGTTGATCTTCTATTGCCCAGTTGGCGTCCGTTGGTCGTCGCACTCTCTCTCTTGCTCTCTCTTTCTCTCTGTCTGTCTGTCTTTCTTTCTTTCCCCCTGCCTGCTGCTCATCTCTATGAAATGCATGTAATTTAAACATCTATCCTATCCTATCCCATCCCATCCCATCTATATCTTTGTCTGTCTATTTGCGAATCTCTATCCGTCGTGTCTTCGGTCTTTCTGTCTGTTTGTCTATCATCAGTTGCAGCATCTTGCGGATGCAATTTGTAATGGACGTGCAACGAAGCAGATACCGAGCCTATGCATGTAGTTGGATCGACTGTATCTTTCACTTGGCATACCTAGTATTTTTTTTCTTTCTCTAGTTTTTGTTCTCTTCTCTATTTTTTTTCTACAATTTTTTCCCAGCTCAGCTCATCTCATCTCATGCCACACAGACGAGTTTGTCTTGTTTGTATTTAGGGCGTTTGCATGTCTCCATCTTTCTCTCGCTCATTCCCTCTCTGTCTATCTGTCTGTCTCCTCCTGTCTGCGGCAAGAGGCATTCATAGTTGGGGGAAAATTATTTCTTTCTTTCTATTTTCATATTTGCACTTTCTTGTTGTTGGCTTTTCTTAACCCATTCGCCCCTCGCCTTTCTTTGTGTTCATCGATCGAGAGAAATTGTCAGTGATTTTTCTTTCGAGTATTTTACGTATTTCTCTTACATTGCATACCTTTCTCTATCGTGCTAGAATAGCTTACATTGTACCCGTCAGATAGAATTTGAAAAATACATATATTTTTTATTTACCAAGCAGAAGTCAATTTATTATTTATTTGATGTATTTTGATTTATATTGCATTTTCAATCTTTCTTTCAATCATCTTTTTGATTTCCATTTTTAATTTGTATCCATTTATCAAACTATTCATACGTTTCTACGTATTCACATTTGTTTTATTGTCGCTTCCCACCTGTCCATCCGTCCATATTAATATCTATTTCACTTACTTATACTACATCCAAATGTCCCTCGCTTGTCTGTCGCTTAATTCGTCGTCATTTGTTGCCTTCCTACATATCTATTGTTGTCTATTCGTACTTTTTTATGCTCTTATCAATGCTCCCATCTATCTATATACCAATTTTCTACAACTGTCACTCATCTATATAGTCAACCATCCGCCCATCCGTCCATCCATCCATGTGGTGAACCTCTGTCTATCACTCAATTCGCCCGCTTATCCATCTATATAGCCATTGTCTATCCGTCCATTCATTGCCTACAGTAATTGCCATCATTTTCAGCGAGCTTTTGTTCCGAATGCCGCGAACTCTCTCCCTCTCTCTCGCTTGTACACAAAACTATAGAAACAATTATAAAAAGACATTATGGAAATAAAAATAATAAATGAAGGAAAAAAAGTATGAAAACGAAATTATGAAAAAATACAAACAAAAAAGAAACAGTTGAAGAATATTAATATTTAATGTTGGAAAAAAATTTAATGGTAAAAAAAAATGATTGTCGGAAAAAAATTAAATGAAAAAAAAATATAAATTTGAAAATAATATGAAGGAAAATATATAAACAAAAAAATATAAAAAAAAAATAAAAATATATAAAAAGAAAATATAAAAAAATATATATAAAAAAATAGGCAAAAAGTACATGAAAAAAATATATATGAAAATGAAGTGAAAAAAATATATGAAAAAGAATTGAGCAAAAATATGAAAAAAAGAAAAGAAATAAATTATGAATAAAACAATTAGAAATTTCTATCATTGCCATTAATTTGTATGTGAATTTTTTAAATGAATTTTTTTTTGTGTTCAACTTTTCTACTGTGCGTTGCCGCGCTTTCTGGTTAATAAGTAGTAGTCGATAGTATTGGAGAGTGCGTACGTGAGTGCGTGTGTGTCTGTGTCTCCGTTGTCTATTTCATTATAAATACGCCTTTTAATCGACGAAAGGCTCGTTCCATCAGCGCCGCCGCGGTCGCGTTGATTTCTTCTCGCTTCCATTTTTGCGTTCAATGCCCGGCATTTTTTTTTTTGCCTTCGCGGTTGTTGTCTTTCGATTTGTTGTATTTGCTTCGTTTTGTTGTATTTGCTTTCATGTTGTTGTATTTGCTTTCATGTTGTTGTTGGTTTTATGATGTTGTTGTTGCTGGTCTGTTGTTATTTCTTGCGATTTGTTGTTCATTCGTTTAGCTGCTGCTTTTATTCCACATACATACATATTTAGTATTTACTTTGCTTGTGTTTTTATCAATGTTAATGTTTTTCTTTACACCGCATTTATTTGTATTAATTTATCGCCCCTCTTCCTCTTTCTTTCGTTGTCGTCGCTCTGTGATTTTTTATTCATGTTATTTGATTTGATTTTTATTCTTTCGATCATTCGATCGCTTTATTGTGTTCTTTTCGTTTTTTTTTTTTCATTGCAAATTTTCCCTCCACTTATTTACTTCGACTTATGTTTGCATTTTTCTACCCCACTTCCATCTCCTCCTCATCCTCTTCTCTCATCCTTATCGCGTTGCGATTTCATTTATTTATTGGCTATTTTTATACGAATCTCTATCTGTCTGTCTTGTCTCCCAGGTCTTTCTCGCTGTCGCATCGCAATGTCTGTCTGTCTATCTGGTATCTGTATATCAATGTCCCCTCTTCTATTTATTGAATGCGTTTTCTTTCTTCTGATCATCGTTCGTCGTTGTTGTCTTCTTGTTGTCTGTACAGGAATATTTTTTGAAAAATTCCTAAACATATTTTCTTTTTTTTTGCGATAACTTGACTACTTATTGCACCTCGAGTTCGTTGTGGAGTTTGCTTTTGAAGTATCTCTGGACGTCTACCTTTTGCGATATGTGTGTGTAAATTCACACACACACACACACACACATTCTTGTTCTTATGTGAATGTGTGTGTACGCACTCACTACTTCTCACCACAGACAAAGATAGTCCCGACCTAGCCAGCGACAGTTTTTGTTGAGCTTCGCGTCGTGCGTCGCCCCACGACGACAGTGGTCTAAACCGGAAAATTCTGGCTCTAAAATGACGCTTGTTTATGGATGACGATGACTCTTCTGGCTATGATGATGATATGAGAAAATAGTGTAGTAAATTGGATAGTGAAAAATAAAATAGGATAGTAAAAAAATAAAAAAATTCAGTATAAGAATATAATAGTATAGTAAAAATAAAAGAGTAATAAAATAATAAAAATAAATAGTAATGATAAATTAGTGATGTTAAAGTACTGATGATAAAATAATCATTACAAAATTGTCATGATGAAACTGTGATAATAAAATAATCATGACAAAATAGTCTTCATAAAATTATAATGAAAAATTAGACATGATAAAATTGAAATGACAAATTAGTCATGATAAAATAATCATCATAAAATAGTCGTGAGAAAATATTGACGATAATTTAGTAATGATTTCCCTTTGATAATTTGTACTCTATTTCTTTTATGATTTTTATATATTTTCTATTTCTTCCTCATTAAGTTTTCCCCCTTATTGGGCCCACTGTCCAATGGTGGAATTTTTCGCCCCACTGTTGTTGAACTGTGGAGGAAAATCTCTCGTGTGGAGCAGCGTATCTCAATAACGTAAAGCCTCTCAAATGCGTCAACTTAAACTGGCTTCGCGTTCTAAGTTTGATATGTATGTGTATGTGTGCATGCAGTTGTTGTGTGCGTGTTTGGTTGTGTGTGTGTCTGTATACGTGTGAACACCGACTCCAACTAATACTGAAGCAGCTGTTGTCAACGTTTGGGGAGAGGGGAGCAACAACAACTCATAGACGACTTCAACCGCCCCAACACCCTGACAGTAGAAGCTTTTCTCTTTCTCCTTCTCTCTGTCGTTGTTTCTCTCTCTCTCTTTGTCGCTCTTTTGTACGTGCAGCCATCTAACTGAGTGCATTTTTCTATATGTTGTTGTTGTTGTACAAATTGCAATTGTTGTTGTTGTAAAAATTGCAATTGTTGTTGTTGTAAAAATTGCATTGTTGTTTTTGTTGGTTTTGCTGTACTTACCAGCACCAGCAGCACCAGTTGTTGTTTAGTTTTCCTCATTTTTGCGCTTCGCTAAAATGATTTCGCCTCTAGCGCAGGTTCGTATGTTGTTGTTATTGTTGTTGGTGTTGTTGTAGCTGAGGATGTTGTTGTTATTGTTGCTGTTGCTGCTGCTGACGTTGTCGCTGTTGTTGTTTCTAGTCTTTCCTTATTTTTGTTGAAATGATCATTCCTTGTTGTTGCAACTCTCTAGTGTTGAGTTCGAGTATGGCTGCTGCTACTACTGTTGTTGTTGTTGTTGTTGCTGCTATTGTTGTTGTTTCTTGTTGCTACTATTGTTGTTGCTACTGTTGTTATTGTTGTGCCCTAGGTTGCCTGCCTGCTTTGCTTGCTTTGGTCTGCTGCAGGCAACCAGACCGGGCCCCCATCGAGCAGGACCAGACCGGGCAGGGCTCGGCGGCGTTGGAAGTTGAGTTGGGGAAGTGGGGATCGTAACGTGGCGGCAGTCGTCGTTGTTGTTGAGTCGTTGCGACGGTAGCTCTTGATGGTGGGAGGTGGGCAGAAGGAGGAGGAGGTGGGCGATGGTTGGGGGGCGGGCGTATATCGTTGGGCCGCGCGTTGATCCGTCCCGAGTCGATTCGTGCCGGGCTCCTTCTGGTGCTTCTGCTGCTGGTGCTGCCTCTGTGGCAGGTTGATGTGGCGATGGTGGGAAAGCGAGGCGAATGGATATTTGTGCGCGCGAGGCTTTCCGTTCATTAAACCCGACAGCAGAAGCGACAGCCTACAACAACAAAACAACAACACCAAACACACTGCAACGGCGGCAATTATTGCCTCGTTTGCCTGTTTTGTTGATTCTCTCTCTCTCACTCACTCACTATGGAGTGTGTTTCATACATATGCCTATGTATTTGTGTCTGGCCGTCGTCGTGGCGCGCACAATTTTCTTGCATTTTTCCCCCCTCAGCCGTTGCCTTTTCTTTAAGATTTTCTTCTTCTTTGGTTTTCGTTTCTTTAAGATTGTCTTCTTCTTTGGTTTTTCTTTCTTTAAGATTTTCTTCTTCTTTGGATTTTTTTTTTTCTTTAAGATTTTCTTCTTATTTGGTTTCCTTCTTGTATTCTCGTTGTTGCCGTTGACGTTGTCGGCATTTTGTTGCTAATATTATGGCTGCCTTGGCTTGTGGTTCTGGTTGTTGTTGTCGTGATTCTTGTTGCTGGTTTCTTTCTGGCCATGTCCGTCTGTCTGTCTGTCGGCCATGCCGTTGTCCTCCTTCTGAGATTTCTTCAACGCGAGATTTTCTTCAACGCGAGATTTTCTACGCCGCTTGCTTTTCCTCACGGCGATTTCCATCCAACAACTTCTTCTTTCCCTCCTCCTCCTCCACCGTCGACACTTTGTCGAGTTTCGGAACTTGTTTCCTTCATCTCCTCCGCCTCCTCCTTTTTGGTCTTTGTGCGTTTTTCTTCATCATATTCCTGCTTTTCATAGGCGTTTGTTTGTTCATTCGTTCGTTCGCTCGCTCGTTCTTTGCTTTGCCGCCTTCCCGCTGTGTTTGGACTTTTACGGTTGATGCATTTCGCGTTCGTTCGTCTGGTTCGGCTGGTTCGCACTAAATAATCTCCAAATGGGATTTTTCGCCAGCCATGCAGCAACTTCTCGTCGTCCACCGACGAGTGACGGAATGTTGATGTTGCCATTGCAGCTTGCATGTTGCTTTCTGGTTGTTGTTGCTTTCTGATTGTTGTACTTAGTTGTTGTTATTGGTTGTCGGTTGTTGTTAGTTGTTTGTGTTTCTGGTACCGGTGTCGATGTTGTTGGTTGCTGCTGATGCTGCTGGTGCTGGACTGTGACTGTTGCTGCGTGCGCGTCGGTGCAATAAGAACTAGAAGCAAGTTGTCCAAGAGGGCAAAAAACCGGCTTAACTTTGATTGAATGCTCAAATGTGTCAGTGAACGGTGGGGAAAAAAACTCATAAATATAAGGAAAAGGCGAATTTCCGGTGAAAATATTTCCTCTAAAATTTAAAAAAAATTATCGCAAAAAAAATTCATCCCAAAAAATTTGAAATAATTCTCCTGAAAAATATTCTTCGCAAAGAAAAATTCGTGTGAACCAATTCTGAAAAATATATATATTTTTTCATCTAACATTCTCCAAAAAAATGTTTCCAAAAAAAATGTTTGTTAAAAAAAATATTTCATAGAAATAAGTTTCCAAAAAAATTTCATATGAAATAATACTCTTGAAAAATATTCATATAAAAAAAAATTTCCAAAAAAAAATTTCGTATGAAACAATTCTTCTATAAAAAATATCTGTCTTAAAAAAAATAATTTCTGTCAAAAAATAATTCACAAAAAACATTTCTCTCTGAAAAAACTGAATAATTTACAACGAAAAACATTCCTCTAATAAATAAAACATTTCAAACTAGTATTTGATAAGCGAATCTTTCGATTTAGATTTATGAGAGATTATTACAAAAAAAACCGAGATTACAGTGGTCCGCACAGTGGGCACCACAACGCGACACAATTTCAATTCGACAACAAACTATTTTTGCTCCACAGCAAAAATGTGGATCCATGCGATCCACGCCCCCTGGTTGGCCACGCCCTCCCCCTGTAACTCATTACCGTGGTAATAATTGCCACGTTTCGTGAGTTTCTCTCACTTGTGGAATTATTGTGGCTCGTTTGTTGTTGCGTTGCCAATTATTTCTGCGGCTAACTGAACTTGGCTAAAATGCATGCTGCTGCTGGTGCTGCGGTGGCGAGAGAATCTCTTCTTCTCTTAAGGAAATCACATAAATCTCGATAGTAACGTGGGAGTCGGTCGACCTAACGACCGACTAAAAACAACAAAACAACATTAATACGAAAACAACAACAACATCAACCCAAAAACAACAACGACAACAACAACGAATACAACAACAACGAAAACAACAACAAGAAAACAACGACAACGATGACGACTTCATCTACAGTTGTTTGGCATTTTGCAAATTTTTGTTGCCTGCGTGTTTTCGAGATTTGCAACAAGAGAAATGCATACTTTTTGCTCTATTCTACTTCTCACTCTCTCTCTTTCCTTGTTCTCCCCTCTCTCACCGTTCCCTCCCCTTTCTACGAAACTTTAAGCGGCTTTACCGACCCCTTCTCGATTATCTTCTGACTGATTTGACGCGTAATTCAATACCGGACGATGTCGTCGTCGTCGTCTGTTCTTAGTATGCGACAACATATGCATATATGTATTTGTTGTGATTCGCTTGGGTTCTCGTCATTCTCATATCTTATTCTTTATCCTCCCCACCACCTTCGTTCTTTATCCTACACCCCACCATATTCTTTATCCTCCCCCCTACTCAATTCTTCATTCTGCTCCCACCTTATTCTTAAACCTCCCCCCACCTTCATTCTCCTCCCACCCCAATTTCAAACCCACAACCCCTCGCAGTCACTTTTGCTTCCGCCCTATTCTAAGTATTCTAAATAGTTATTTGCTTTGCTTTGCTCTCCCTCTCTTTTTTATTCTACGTCGTATTCTACTGTGTTGTCGTTGTTGTTGTTGTTGGGTTCAGGTGATATAGCTTCACTTGTTGTTGTTGTTGTTGTTGTTGTCGGTCTCATGAAGTTGGCAGCACTGTATTACAAGCTGCGTTCAATAAGTCGCCGTCGGTCTGGTCGCTCGTTCGCTCGACTTAACTTTGTAGTTTTGCTCCAAGCGAAACTATTCAATAATCGCTTCGTTCTCTCTCCCTCTCTCTCTTTTTATTTGTCTCCTCTATCCGTCTGTCTATCCGTCCGTCCGTCTGTCTGTTTCTCTGTATCGATAGAGAGCCGTAAGTTTAGCTGTACAGCTATATATCCCGCGATCTACTACTGTTTGTCTTAATGGCTGTTGTGTCCACAAGTTCGTAAGTTTGTCTGTCTCTCGTCTGTCTGTCTGTCTTTCGTCTGTCTGTCTGTCGTTCGTCTGTCGTCAATATGTCGCTCGTTTGTCCACGCTGTGTTTACTTTGTCGCGGTAGGGTTTCTTTCCGCAATACACCATCGTGCCATAAGCAAACTTTTATATTGATTTCCTTCGTTTCTTTCCTCTCTCCATTTCATTCATTCCCACCCTCTTTCTTTCTTTATCTCCCTCCCTCTGTTTCTCTGTCACTATGTGATTGTTGCAGCCATTAAAGCGCATTTTATTTTCCACCTCTACCTTGTTGTTGTTGTTTTTCCAAAAGTCTCTTATATAATTTTTTCACAACATTCTCATTTTTCTTTTTTCCCCTCTCTCATTTAGATCTAGATTTTTACATATTTCATTCCATCTGCGTCATCCGCTTGCATTCTTACATAAATACAATAATATTTCTTTTTTTCTATTTGTCAATCTCGGCGCTTGAGCGCGAATAATGTTTCTTATTTGTCACAAATATTAATTTCTCTCCCCCTCTCTCTCATCTGAATCTCTCTCAATCATTCTCCGCCTCTGTTGCTTACGAGCCACAGCTTGGATTTATTATTAATTTGCCTTCTAATAAAGAAGAGACTTGCCATGAGTTATGAACGAATTAGGCCTTGGTTTTCCCCATAGTCAAAAGAATTTCCTGCCGCCGAATGTTTGACAGGATAGTGGAAACCTTTTGTCTCTCTCTCTCTGTCTTTTCTTCTTCCACATATCGTCTATATTCCTCTCAATCCAAGGCGAATCTAGAGGCGCTCACAAGATTTCCTACTTTGATTGATTATCATGATTGAATTGTGTTCTTGGATTTAAATCTTTCCGCTCTGCATCGTCGTCGACATACGATGATGATGATGACGACGACGAATATGACGAAGGCCGGCAGCACCAGCTGTTGTTGGCTCCTCGAGTGTGGTCGATTATTAATACACAATAAATTTGTATAGATTCATGGGATGCCTGTAGTGATAACGGTGTGTCTGTTGTGTTATCTCAAGTTGTTTCGGTAAATAGGCCCACGGACATACAGACATCGTAATAGATACATAGATAGATAGGCCGAAGGAGAGATTTCTATTTCTTTTTTTCTTTTCTGAATGTCTGGGTGGTCGATTTCACCAGTGGTGGGACGAACAGAAGCTCAGTAGCTGACTCAACCTCAAGCTTATTAAATTCTCCGGGGAACAGAATTTAAGGAGGAGAGAATTTATTGAAATAACTTGGCAAACAGGGGTGGAAATACTTGTTCAAGAAAAAATATTTATTTGTTTCCACTTTGTTCTATTTGATTTTTCCTATGCTGCACAGACAGAATTTTTGAACATTCTTTTGTTTGACTTCTCTTGTTTCCTTGATTTATTTTGTGGGGTTGTTTTTGAGTTTTTTTTTTTTTCTTAATTAATTCAAATATTAAATCTCGAGTCAAATATTATGATTTTTTATTATTCATGACAATCCTTTGAAGATTTTTAAAACCACATGTTTTTTAATTTCCTATAATTTTTATGTAATAATTTATTAAATGTTTTTTGTGTTGGTTTTTTGTAATTTTACATGTTAATCATTATAAAAATTTTATGTCGTCAACAAAAACGGTGGGAGGGAAAAAATTGTTCGGTTTGCTTATTTTATTGATTTTTCTTCGTTTTTCTCTCTCTCTCTCTCTCATCTTCGTAATGTAATCCCTTAAAAGGACTCCGTTGCCCCCTGATGTTGAACTTTCATGGCAACATCTTGTGTGATGCACGTGTGTTAGTATGTGTGTGTGTGTGTGTATGTGTACGATGTATATGTACTTGCGTTTATTTTTATGAAACGCATCTCATCTCATCTTCTACGCTCGATGGAACGACATCGACATCGCGACTCGCACAAAAATGTTCGACATAAAAATATATTCGCTCTTCAACATCGCATACCTATGTGAATGTGTGCGAGAATGAGGGTTTTATTTTTTTTAATTACATACACATAAATTTACACATACTAACATCGTTGTCATCGTCATCGTGTACTTCTACTTCTTCTTCATGTTCTCTCCTAATGTTGTCTGCAAAGACGACGACATTCTTTATAAGGGTTTTTTCATTTCTATGTTATCTACACAAACATCATGTACATAATTTCACACACATACACACACGTTTGTCGCTAAGTATGCGCATTACAACAACATGTATCATGTAATTGCAAAATAATGTTTTTTTCATGACGATGTCAACAACAACAACAACGTCATAATCATCATCATAGTCATAATAATTATCACATTTGCGTGTTGAGGACGAATGCGTTGAAGTTGGCTGAAATCTTGTAATTTTCGGTTAACAAAAATATGTTGTAACCAACATCTCTGGGATCCCTCAACAACCACTTGGCCTTCTTTATCATAATTTATGTTGTTTTCATCCCTCTTTCGTTCGTGGCCTCTGAAAATCTCGGTCTCGTCCTCGGTCGCCCAGGGAACCTCAGCTTGTGCTCCCAATTGATGCCTACCTGATTAATGTTTTTGGTAAAAAAAAAAACGAATCCCTTCTTCTCTCTTTACTCCTTTCCCCCTTTTTGGCTTCTCTCTTTACTCCTTCTCCATTTTTGACTTCTTCTACCTCTACACGTTGCCTCTCAATCCTCGAGGGAAGCTTCGCATGCTACTGTTTCAGCCACGGCCGCTGCGACATCGTCGTCGTCGTAATTTTTCAATTGGTTAAACACGTCCTTTCCATGTGACTCTTTGGGGTCGTCTCTGGGCCTGAGTTTACAGGACGAACACATGTGTCTTTGTTGTTGTTCTTCTTCTTGGTTTTCCTCTTGTTGACGCTTTTAATGTGCTCGCAAAATTACGGCCGACACAAGTCGTCCTTCCATACTTCAGCCTTCGTCATCCTCAGTTTTCTCATTCCTTCATTGTTTTTCTCATTCTTTCTTTCCATATTATTCCGTCTTTTATTTTCTACTTCCATTCTTGTTTTTCACATTTCTTCCTTTATTTCCTCATTCCATCTCTGTTTACACTCATCCCATCTCTGTTTACACTCATCCCATCTCAGTTTATTCTCGCCTGCGTTTGCGTCCTTCGTCGTCTGTTGTTTTCTACATCCTCCGTCTCCTTCCTTCCTTTCTTTCTTGCTTCCTTCGTCTCGTTTGCTTCCTCCATAATGTGTTTTTTCACCTGGCCCGTGGCATCTTCCGCCTCATCCTCTCAGCCAAGTTGAGCACGGTGTTACTAAAATGCATTTTAAACTATCCTCTTTCCTTCTTCCCGAAGCAGAAGCTCTCTTCCTAATTGTTTACACTTGTTTTTCTACACATCTTCCACATTCTCAGTTGCTCCTTTTACTTATTTTTTCACCTTTTATTTTTAGTGTTTTTCTTTTTTATTTCTACTGTTTTACCTTCTTTATTTTTATTGTTACACTTCAATTTGTTTTTCTTGTTTTACTTCGTTTTTTTTTCTTTTTTTACTTCAATTTGTTTTTGATTTCGATCTCGTTTACTTGTTTTCTCTCACAACCTCGTATCGCGTTTTCCATCGCCTGAAACGATTCCTGTCGATTTGCATTCGGTAATTGTAGTGATTTTGCTTCGATTTTCTTCCGGCAGATTTCCGCGCGATTTCTCTCCTTGAGCTGGTTTCATTCGGAGGGATTTTGTATCCATTATGAAATGTTCTGTTGTTCGAAGAACTTCGAGGACACATTTTCTCGTTGACTTTTAACATTAAAAATCATTACCATTAAAAAATTATATAATTATTATTTAAAAATATCTGTTCTTTTGAGTCGCATTAATCTATGACCTGAAGCGTTTTTCATTTTCTTTTTCCTCATTTTCTCTATTTTTTGCCTTCTTCCTTTTTGCATTTCAATTTTTACATCAGTCGATATTTGTTCTTTTTTTCATAATGATATCCTCGTTTTGTATTCTGAAACACCTGCGCATAAATAGCATTATTATTATTTTTTTCCATCATTTGCATTATAAATATTAATTATCTCAATACAGGCACATACTTACACCCACACACGCCCACACATATACAGCTACTTATCCACAGGGGTTATATGTATCTGTTTGCATGTGTGAATATATGTGTTACGGTTTAATAACAATTACGAGTATCCTCTAGAATAATAATTGGCAATTGTCTGTGTTCTCAGTCGTGGGTTACTTGCTGTGAGTGAGTGAGTGTATGTATGTATTTGTGTAATATATACTTCATTATTAACTCTCCTTCTCACTCCCTCTCTCCCTGTCTTTGTCTTTTCTCTTGCACATTAATCTATGTAGTTTGCTTGTGTGCGTGCGTGTGGCTTGCCACTTAATCTTAATTTTGTGCCAAGCAAGTAATAAATAATTATTCACACATGTCAGCCACCCTTTTAATAATCACAAACTCCTCCGGAAACTTCGGTCGGTATCCTCTCGAACATGTTGACCTATTAAATGGATTTTCTTCCTTCATCCCTCACTCTCCATCCCTCATCTTCCACCCCTCACTCTTGGTTCTCGATCTGTACCGAGTTATGGCATGGTGGGTGGGCCTCCCGATTCCTCCCTCCTTTCCATTGTACAGATTCACAAATTGCTTAAGTTGATCCAGTTTCCATCCAGAGGGCAGCGGGATAACGAACAATACAACGTAAGGTTGAACAACACCGTCGACGTAACGAACAAACAAACGCACTAACAAACGAATGAAGAACCAACAAATGAATGAACCAACAAACAAACAAACATACCAACGACAGAACGACAGACCAACCGACCGAATGAAACGAAAGACATAAACAAGGACGACGACGACAACATGTGTGTGAAATTCCCAAACTCAACATTAAAACTCGCAGAACTTGGCCTTAACTCGCCTCAACACAACTCGAGTCGAGTCGACTCTTTCGTTGTTCTGAATGAAATTTATTCACATGTTTCAATGGAGTTCGGGGAGCCGTTGGCTTCAGAATAATGAAGGCCATAACATCAGGGTGGTGGAGACGAAGGCGTAGGAGCCGAATAAGCTCATGCTCTGTGTGGGTGGATGAGTGGGCGGTGGTTGGATGTTGGTGACGACAGCAAAAGTTACCGAAGGGACAACAAACTGCAGGATTATGACAAATTTCGGAATTTTGAAAACAATATGTTCGTAAATATCCTCTCTTCATCTTTCTCTCTCTTATTCTCTCGATCGGTACAGTTTCTATTGCAAATCCAACAACGAAAATTTCTCATCCCAATCCTCTGGTTTGTTGATTTTCCCCATTTGTGGCAAAAGCTAAACGTTGTATTTGGCCAACATTTTGAAACACGGTCAACGGGTGGAAAATTTCAGTTAAACCACCCCAGACTATACTACGATTAAGGTTATCCTTCTGGCTCTATATTTTAGTATATTGGGGGAATTTTCAGATTTTCATAAATCAATGGACGAGTAAAATCCGCAAATAACTCTTGAGGGATTTTTCCACCCTTCAATCGATGCGTCTGTCTTCGCCTTCAATATGCCAAATACCTTCGTGATCCAACCAGCTTCTCTTTTTCCCTTTTCCACCTTCTCTCCTCCCTTCTCCATCTTCTCTCCTTACCTTTCCACCTTCGCCCTCGCACAATATCCCGCCCCCCGCACAAACCCCCTTCACCATGAAGCGCGGTATCCACAAACTTTGCTCCCATCTAATCTCGGGAGCCACCCAAGCGAAGTTTGGCCCTCAAAGGACCCTCCATCACCTTGATTTCCTGTGTTTGAAATTCCGCCTCTCGACCGCATCGATGCTCGCGCGCTCCTCAACCTTCCGTATCGTCGTGTCACACGCATGAATCGGTGTCAATTACTTTGTATTATTTAAGGTTATTGATTCTGTAATAGCTTAACCCTTGACTGACTGACTGACTGGCAGACTGGCAGATTGACTAACTGACAGTTACATGTGGTCCATGTTACACTATCCTCTCTCTCTCTCTCTTTCTCTCTGTGTGTGTGGGTGTGTATTTTCATTATTTTATCTCTACTTCAAACACAACACACAAACACAAGAATATTCTCCATCTCATACACACACACACTCACTTCGGTTGATGCATGATTTAGCAGAATGTGGAGCTCGACAATCCCGAGTCCCTTCCGACCCTCTAAACTCATCTGCATAATCTACTATATCTATCGAGGACCCAATTCTCGATGGCTTAGACTACTACTCTTGGGCTTGGAAACCGAACTGAGCTTTGAGCCGAATCCTTTCGTTCTTTACATTTTCGCATGCATATTAAAAGCAAAGAGAGAGGCGTAGAGGAGAAAATACCGAAAACCCTGACATCGAAACAACAAAGAATTTTCCTCCTCCCTCCTTCGTCTGCGGAGCTTCATGTGTGAAACTAGATGATCACACAGAGGGTCCTTAAAATGAGTCCTTTTCATGTTGCAAAACTTGCTTTTGTTGTTGCCACTACTTTGTTGTTGTTGTTAATGCACATATATCTTTGTTCACTGAAATGTTGTAGATTTTGTTGTTTCATATGTTGTTGATTTTGACAACAAAACGTGCCAAGTTATTAAAATTTGTCATTTAAAGCCCTCGAGTCAAATATTTGGATTACGATTTGAATTTTTGCACATTCGGCATTGTGATTCTCTATCTCTTTCTCTCTCTTCGATTCTCTTCCTCTTTGTCTCTCTCATCGGAATACACATTTTGTTTATTTTCATTTATTATATATTTATTTTTTGCTTAAAAATCAACCTCAACATGTTTTCTCGAAAATGCATCGCATGTTGAAATTTCATGTTTTCCCCAATTTTTCTCGTTCATTAATTTAATTTCTATTTTTAAAATATTGACTCATTTATGTTGAGCTAAAACAAGATATAACAATCGTTCATATACGGATAATAATTAATTAATTAACTATCTATCTAAATTTTAATAACATTTTATGTATTTTATATGCAAATTTCGAACGATGATGATCTCAGCAATCGATCGATCCCCCAGACAACTTTTTCTAATTTTTTTTCTCTCTCAAGATTGAGATTGTCTCTCAAAGAGAAGTCAATAATAATTGAATTGAATATCTGATAAAAAATGCTGTATAACATCAGTAAAGGAGGATTCTTTTCATTCCAAGAACAGATTGAGAACTTTCGAAAATTCTCCTTTGCCGAGTGGAATTTCCGGAGAAAATTTCAGGTTCATCTCAATCATCTCACTTTTGTCCTCCTTTTTTCGATTTTTTTCAAACGCTTAAACGTTTTCCAATAAATAATTTTCTCTTTCTTTGCTTCCGCTTTCCCCCTTGATCCGTACGAATAAATTGGAAATCACTTTAAATTGTGTCAAATAATGTGAATCCTGTTCAGCTCAACTCGACTCGACTCGTTTCGTCTCGTCTGCGAATCCATAATTGCAGAACCTGGACGAAGATGATGATTTTCCACTTTGTCCTTCATTCCCTGCTCTCTCTCGTCTCTCGCCGTCTGCCTCTTTAACGTCATCGTTTTTCTCTCATCTTCATATTATTTTCCCTAGAATCATCTTCTCGTCTCGACTCCTCTTCTTCAGATCATCTTCTCGTCTCGGTTCCCCTTCCTCAGCTCATCTTCTGGTCTTGGCTCCTCTTCATCTCCTTCTCTTCCTCCTCGACACTTCTTCCTCAGATTATTTGCAATTATGGTCACGTCTCCGGGTTACTTCGGTGGTTGGATCTCTCAAATGGATTCTGAATGTCGCATCGAGCGCTTTCTTCCTCTCACGCTTTCTCTTTCTCCTCACCTCCTATCGCATTCTAAGCCAATCATTTCTACTCCTTGTAGATTTCTTTCATTCCTTTTCTTTTTTTTCCTTCTCATCTTTTCATTCCTTCTTTTCTTTCTCTCGTTTTTTTCCACATTCCTCGTGGCATAGAATTAAATCTACAAGTTGTATTTAATTTTTTTATCTCCTGCAATTTTGTGTTGTTTCTTGTGAAACTAAGTTTGGAAATTTATGCGAAATCTGCCGCCGGTTGTGGTTGGTGTATTTTCTATGTTGTAGTTGTTGTTGTTTCTATTTCGCAGCTAATTCTTTATGTGTTTTTGTTGGTTTTGTTGGTGTAGCAATTTCCATAATAATTATCAAGATGTACGACGTCGGCACAAACAATGAAAATTTTGTTGCTTTCGTTGCCGTTGTTGATTTTCCCGTTTCTCTTTCTATCTCTTTTTCTATAGTCTACATCTCTCTCGGTCTCTCTCTTTTTCTTTAGTCTCCATCTCACTCTCTCTCTCAAAAAGCAAACATTTGCGGCTAGTGTTGTTTCAAACTCTGCTCCAAAGTTGGCCAAATCATGCTGAAATCTTTCGTCTGTCTGTCTGTCCGTCCTTTCGCTCGTTCGCCGTGCAATGTTTGTATTTTCTTCGTTCATCTCGTATCATTTTCCCACTTGTTAGTTTTTTCTTTTTCTTCTTTCTCCAACTCTTGGCCATTTTTCTTTCCTCGATTTCCATCCTTCACATTGGTCGAGCTTCGAGTCGTCCACATCACTTTAATCATCGTCATTATGACCATGGTTTTTATCGGTACAATCATTATGCTCTCATTATTTGTCCTTGTCTGAATAATCTGCGTTTCTATCGTTTTCCTATTCAATCATCATTATGTATAGTAGTTTGTACGATTAGTTGTTGTATTTTGTCTGATTCGTTTGTATGTATTTTTCCTATCCATTATCTCTCGGTCATTATTGTCTCATTCATCATCCAACCACGGTAACACATCGGCCCCATCTGTATTTTCCCATCGTCCACTATGAAAATAGCCAACTTCTCATCAGTCTTGTCATTATCTGCACACTTCCTCATCATACTGAAGTCATCGGTTTTCTTCATTGCCAGAATCATCATCGGTCACATCTTCTCCGTTATTTTTTCTATCCCCATTTTCTTTCACATAATTTTCTTTCGCATCATTTTCCTTTACATCATTTTCTTCTACATTATTTCCTTCTATATCATTTTCTTTTAAAACATTTTCTTCTACATCATTATCTTTTACACAATGTTCTTATACATAATTTTCTTCAACATAATTCTCATCAAAATCTACATTATCTTCTTCATTATAATCTTTTCATTTTAATCCACATCGTCTTCTTCGACTTCATCTTCATCCAAATCACCTAGATTCACATCAATTTCACCAACTCTTCAAAAACTCCATTATCACCTCGACCACCATCATCAACATCATCACTATCATCATCATTATCTTCCACGTCTCCATCGATTCGTGCATTCGCCATTTTTGTTTTTATGCTCTAAGCCATCATCCATTCGGCCTCTGTCTCTTTTTTTTGTAGCTACATCTCATCTGTTTCTTCTCCACTTATGTTGCGTGCATTTGAGTCTCTCTCTCTGTGTGAGTTTGTCTGTGTTTTGCCTTGCGTGAAACTGCGAATTGCGGATGTGGGAAACACACATGAAGAGGAAAAGAAGGAGGTGGTGAAGGGGACGATGATGAAGATGAGCGGGGCGGGTCGTTGGGATGCATTTAAAACGACGACGACGTCGACGGCGATGGGGGCAACGACAACGGCAGCTCCATCGCCGGCGGCTCCAGCACAAAATTCCGTTATCTATCGGACATTTTTTTGTTCGCCTCCTTCTTCTTCTTCTTCGCCTTCTACTCGTGTGAGATGTTCCTCACATGCTGTATCCCTCTCATTTGTCTGTTTCTTCCTTGTGATGGATTTTTTCCTTCTTCTTGTTTTGTGTGTGCTGTTTCGATGTTTGTTTCTCGTTCTTCTTCTTCATCATCGTTCGTTTCCTCCTCCTTTAGTCGCCTCCTTCCTTCGTCTACAATGAAAAACTGCACTGATTTCTTTTTTTTCGTATTTTTTCATCGCAACTTTGTTCAATTCCTATCACTGTACCGTTGTTGTAGTTTTTGTTGCTGCTGCTTCAGCTTCTGCTGATTACCGCCAACATGAGCTCGCATTAAGTGTGGAAGATAATGATAAAAAAAAACACTGTGAAAAAAAATGCATTCTTCAATTAAAACTTTTTTATTCCTGCTTGTTTTTCATATGAATCTTTTTGGTTTTTTTTTCGCTCTCTCTTTTCCTTGTTATGATGTTCGCACAGTGGGCTGAATCGACGAGCTAGTGATAAATATATATTTTGTAGGATTTTTCCTTTTGTCCCACTGTGTCTTTGCATGTGTCCTCCATGTATTTCTTTGAACGAACGACATGTTGTTCATTGTCATTGGTCGTTGATAATTGCAGCTCTGTCTGAGAATGCAATGTCTGCAACAAAAATAACAACAGCTACAACAACTACAATTTCAACAACAACAGCTACAATCTCAACAACAACAGATACAACAACTACAATCTCAACTACAACCTCAACAACAACTACAATCTCAACAACAAAAACCTCAACAGTGAAATATCTTAATTTCCTCAGATTTTGAAATTCGAGTTTTTGCTCGGTATTATTTATTTGTCTTTTGTATTTTGGATTTAATTTTGAATATTTAATGTCTGAGAATTCACTTGAAATATTGTAAAATTAAATGTGAACGGTCAAATAAAAAAAAAAAACAGAAAACAAAGCACCAAAAATAATAATGTAAAAATAAATTCATTACAAAAGGACGCGAGACAAAAAAAACCAACAAGTATGAAGAAATAAAATAAAGAGAGAAAAAAATGTGTCTGAAGCAAGTTTTGCTTTTGGCGCGAATTCAAAGTTTTTATGAAGCACGTTCAGCAAATTTCGGTGCATCGCAGAGACTACAGCAACAACAATTGCGCGCCCAGAAACTGAAACAACAATAACAACTATACACCAGTTACAAAAACAACAACTACAACAACAAGAACATTATGTGCCGGAAGAACATTTTACATTTAAATTAATTGAACGACGTCCGTGTTCTGTCCGTCTTGTTGCGCCTTCTCACACTCCCTCTATCTCTCTCTCACTCTCCCTCTCTCGCTGTCTCACTCTCCTTTTCGCGTACTCTTCTGCTCGGACGCTTTTGACCAACATCATCATCTACTCCTAGTAGTTTTCCGTCGTTTACCGCTCCTATCAGATTTGTTTCGCCGTCCTTCTTTTCATCTTCTCTCGTCTACTTGGCGCCTTTTCCTCCTCCCCTCTTGATCTCTCTCCGTTTTACTCTTTCATTTTCCTTTCGTTGCATTTAGGGACGGTTTAGAAAGTTGCTAATTGTATTCAACTTGATTAATTAAAACTAATTGTGTTCTATTTTTAACCCTCGTTCTTTCTTCTCATTTGCAGAAAATATCCGCAACGGACCCAACACAGAAATACAAAGACAAAGAATTTAATTTAAAACAACAGCAACAACAAATTGTGCTCAACATATTTGAACAAAGAAAAAAAAAAGAATAGTTTTCTTCTAAATGTTTGAAATTTGAAGGAAAAAAATTTATAAAATAAATTGAAAAATTCGCATTTTGTGCATTTTACAAGAACAAGAACACGAAAAAGTTACAAATTTATATCTCCGTACAAGGAAACAGAGGGAAACAAAGACCACCACCACCAATACAACAACATTAAGAAGAGTTCCACCAGGAGAAGAAGAAGCAACAAATAACAAACAACAAAAATGGAGGACAATAACGCAAGCTCGCCCATGAAGCTCGAAGATCCTTCGGTGACATTAACTATAAGGCTGATTATGCAAGGAAAGGTAAGTCAAAAAATTAAATATAAAAATATATTTTTTAATTGCCTTGAAGTGCGATTTTTAACACCCTTGAAGACCTCAAATAAAAAAAATATATTGATTGCAACTTTTTATTTAAAGTCATAAAATTAAAGCCAGACCACAACGACCTCTTATCGATGGCTATAATAAATGAATTCCCGGGAATTATGGGATTTATATGGTCTACCGTTAATTGTGTGTTTGCTCCACCGTGCTCTGCGGATAATTTTAGCACTATTGATCATCATCATCATAGTTCTATTTATTTTATTTTCTATTATCTGTCTATAAACAAATAGGCAAATAAAAGCCATCACAAAAAATTCACTTTAGCCATCAACAATAGCAAAACGAATAATAAAACAATAAATACACACATACACAGATATGTTTAAGAATAACAAATCGCAATTTAACATTAATTGTGAAAAAATGAATTTACAAGCTTTTTGAATAATTGCCAAGAAACATAATTATTATTAGAGGTTCGGTTCGACTGATGGTGAAGGCGATCGGGTGGAGGGATTTTGGACGAGGTGAGACGACGGACGGACAGACAGACACGGGGATGGGCCTGGGGTCTACGTGATTTTATTGTAACTTGGACTTTTTTTTGTGTACAGTTTGTGTGACCGAATTGCGGCGGGAAGAATGCGACAAATGCCGAATTGGATATATTTCGAGATTCACCTGTCCATGTGCGTCAAAATACAAATTTGCACATGACACCTTCACCATCACCTGAAACAAACCCGATTCCAACTCATTCGATTTCTAGAGATTTTCGTTAATATACCTATAGGATATCTCTGTTGCGAATAATTACAATAAAACAACGACAACGACGACGACGTCGATGAACATCTGCACTCATAATAATTATTATTTAATATGCAGCAAAACATTTACACTGGCATTTAATAATGTATTCGTATTCATCGTTGGGAAACCAGTTTTGTTTCATTCACTTTGTATTCTCCCTATATGTCTGTCTGCCTGTCTGCCTGTCTTTCTGCCTGTAGGTCGGTCCAGCCGTCCGTCTGTCCGTCTATCCATCGCCTATATGGATGGAGTATCTTCATAACTGAGCTGTTATGCACTTCAACCAGTTTGTCTGGTTGCACAATAAAGGTATTTTTATCATTTGCACAACACCCATCCTTGTATTATTATTATTTCGAAATATACAAATTGTGTACATATGTGTATTTCGCACGCTGAGAAATCAAATCAAATATAAAATAATATTTATAACAATAAACAAATCAAGAGTTATGAGCTTTGCCGATATTTTATGCCGTCGTGCGTGCTGTTGAATTTTTTTGCGGTTTCATTCATTCATAAAACCCCTCATCTCTGGTAATAAAAATAAAACATATTATGATGTTGATTAACATCAGAAACAGCAGCATCAACAGCAGATCAAATGGTCGTTTGTCTTTATGGCTTTGAATGTCTGTCTGTCCGTCTGTCCATCCTCCGTTTGTACATTAGTAAAGTCAATGCTAGTGGCTTTCAGCGAGGAGAGGTTCAAGGTCTGACAGTACCGAGTGATGTTCAATTACCAAGATATGTTATTGAATGTCCAATGATGAAATGAAGTGTGAGATTTTATTGCGATATGATGATGATGTCTGTGTGGTGTATTCAATTTCAAGGTACATCTAAATAAAAGTGAGAAACGAATTATTTACTTGTTGTCGTTTAATGTGATGATTATACAAATGTGCTCCAGAATGTCATCTGTTGTAGAGAATTCGGAATTGGAACCAGAAAAAAAAAACAGCTGTACGTCTTCAAATTCTTCCCCATGTTCCATAAGAAATGATGGGAACCACATCGTTTTCTTCTGCTTCCGCTCCATGGGAATCATTCAAATAATGCACCATATGAATTTTGCCTAACATTCGGTTTGGTTTTTATTTTATTTCATTTTTTTTTTTGTTCTCCCTGTTCTCATAACATGAAATATTCGAGATGCATTTTCTGAAGGTCCCTTCGCCTCCCCCTCTAGTCCTTCGTCCTTCCTCGATTTGATCCACCGTCGCTCTGACATTTTTCAGATGCAAATTCAACTCGACTGCGATTGTTTACGTATTTGTCTCCTTCTTTTATTATTACTATTGTTGTTGTTGTTGTTGTCGTCTTTGTCTCCTTCTTCTTCTTCTTCGACGACAAGAAGATGCACCGAGCAGCGAATTCTTTGTGCATTTTGGTCTGTGGGACCCAATGAAAATCTGTTGAGGCGCGCAGAGAAGGCCTCTGACAATGACACATGATGATTGCTTGCAACATGTGTTGCAATCGCATTGTGAATAAATCATTTTTGTTTTTCCACTTTTTTTTCTCCCCCTCTCCCTCTCACTCTCTCGCTCTCTTGTGGTTAATTTCTTCCCACCACCTACCACAAGTCTGTCGTCGCCCTTCCTCCTTCGCAGTGTTTCGCAATTTGGCTGCAATTATCGAACAATGTATGGTGACAATCACTGCTGCCGATCCGATCCGATCGCTCCCTTTTCAGCTGCTTAAATATTTCTCTACATATATCTCTTGATTTAATAAAAATATCACAATATCGCGAACAACAGAGAGAAAACTCTGGCGATTGTCTGCAATTTTAATCACAATTAATTTCATTGCCATCGCGTGTCTGTTTGTAGATGAAACTTTGATGTTTGGAGCTCTGTGTCTGTTCCTTTGTTGTAATTTCTATTGTTTTCCCGCTTTGTCCCTCTTGTTCTTCAGATTTCTGGTGCTTGTTTGTTGGCTGTGCCATTTGTTGTTAATTATATCTATTATTTAGAAATTTCACTTAAGTTAATTAGTTAATGCATTTGTGTGCATCTCTTTCGTTTTCTTCCTCTCTCCCCATCTCACCCCATCTCGCCCCATCTCACTTCACTGTTGTCTCGACTTGACGTGTTTTCTTGTAGTTGTTCTTATTGTTTTTGTTGCTGTTGTTGTTGTTGTTGTTTGTGTAATTCGTGTTGTTCTCAAAAGTCACTCAAAGGTGTCGTTGTTGTCGGCTTTTGTCTAATTACAAATACATGTTTTGTTGCTTCTTGCTGCGCATCTAGGTTGCTTGCCCGCAATGTTCCATTTTCTCCTCCTCCACTCCCTTCACAATCTATCCTCTATCTATCTATCTATCTATCTGTCTATCTCTCTGTCCATTCGTCCCTCCCATACGTCGACATGTCTGTCCATCCGTCCGTCCGTCCATCCGTCCGTTCTCTGTCTAAGTAAGTTCGTTCGTGGTATCATTTGTATGAAATTAACATGCGGATGAGGTTTTTAGCTTGAACCATTAGCATTGCATTATAAATTTCCTAAACATTAGTTAGTTATTCAAGGAGTTGCGCTCTCGAACTAAAATCGTGTTGCACCGAATCGCGCTTGCTAATTTCCTTCTATATTCCTGTGCATTCTAAACTTTTCCTATTAATAATATTATTTTAATTGGATAAACAACTTAATTTCATACACTTGATTATTTCAACTCTATAGTTTAATTTGTATTCACTTGTTTAATTTCTGTTCACTTGCTTAATTTGATTCTTTAACTTAATTTCATTCACTTCATTTCAATCACTTACCTCATTTTATTCACTTATTTTCATTATCTAGCCTTATTTCATATGCTAGCTTTTTTTTCTTCTTAAACTCGCTCAACATGAAAATCTTTTCTTTCCTTTCTCTTCTCTGAGTTCAATCGTCCACAGCTTCCGTGTTCTTCTTTGCCTTGCGTGCCAATTACGTATTCATCTACCGTGGCTTCCAGCAGCTTTTCTACCATCCCAACCTCATATTTTATCCTCTCTTGTGGGTGGTGTTCTCACCATAAATATTTTCCAAATTAACTCTCATTCCCGTTATGCCATTAAAATATTCCAATATTATTTCAGTCCATTTGTAACATCAGAGGATAGAATAAATTCTCGTCAAATTATACATTTTAGAAATTTCCTCTCTCTCTGGTCTGATATTCAAAATAGATTTTAAATCTTTCTCCTCGTGTGGTGAATTGATCTGATTAAACTTGCCATCATTGCAGAAATCAAATGTGGAAGTTGTTGGTCCAACATTTTGTGGTTTTCATCAATTACAATTTGTATCATCAACAACTACTCCATCGATGACAAAATGCACTCCAATAAAATTCATTTCTCTTCATCCCTTGATCCTCCACTCCATTTGGCAATATATCATGCAAGAGTCGATCACTAATTGGAAATGAAGATTATTTCATACCTGATTCATGACCCAATGCACTTCTGATGATAATTGGTTAATTAGTGTGTTTAGGATTCCGATGTCGTGGTCGTTTGTTGTACATCGTGTAGTTTTGGCTTTCACAGTGGTGGTCTATTGCGATGTTCACGATTTTCCTTCCTACCGAGTTCTAATAAAATATTCTCAATTCGGTGAAATGTAGGACATAGTTTGTAGGGGGAGGAAGGAAGTGGGCGAGGTCGTCGTTGTTGGTTCATTCGCAGCACTTGCCTTGTCTGCTGCAGCTTCTTCTTGAATCCGAGCTTTTGCTTCTGCTTCTACTTAACCGTTTGAGAAAAGTGCAGAAGAAGGACGATGACGACGACGTCGTGGTGGAAGAAGGGAGGGAGGTAAAAACCAAAGAATATACGTTGGTTGAAATCTAGTTAAGAGTCCACTTAAAATTGTGAAACAAATTTTAAGTGCTGAGGAGCAGAGTTTTTCTTAAACCGTTGACAAAGGACAGTTTATACCAGAGGTCACATGGATGGATCGCAGGAGGAGAAAGATAAGCGACAGGATATCCCGTAGTTGAGAGAAAACATTTTCCTTTGCTTGTTTTAAATACAATTTGTGCATCTTGCAAAGAGTTTTTAGTTTATAGTATGACATTTCCTTATTACTCATAAGACAAGGGCTCTTGTCTTGTCTTCAACTCTATAATCGCGATAATATTATGGTCTCTTCAAACGAAGGCAGGCGACCGTTGTGAATTCCCTTAGGTTATCATCAACCTTTGCTTACTTTGTTTATTTGCTTATTCAATTAGTGCTTAGTGCTTGAGGCGTTTGCTTAATTACCTGTTTGATTGTGCAATAAATTTCAATTGAAACATTTCATTTCCATTTAAAGCGAAACGAATTATTATTACGCAATAATAGGGTTACATTTCACAATAATCTATACTTTGGGCTTATATATTTTGTTAATACGTAATACATAAGTCGTCTTATATTTATTCTTATATATTATTATCAACAAAATTTAAGTTGTTGCAAGGTTTTCTTCTTCACTTTGTGCAACATTGATTTTCTGATTTGATCTTCAAAACTATTGCATCACGGTCGATGTCTCTTACCCAAAATTTTTCAAATCGAATTTAAGTCGATTTAAGAATCGTTTTTAACTGCAACACAAGCAGATGAATTTTAAATTTCTGCATCTTGATGGTGTTCCAAAGCAAAGGACGATTTAATCAGAAACAAATCTCAAAGAATTATTATTCTCCTTCTCTCTGTGAGAAATCGTTGCTTCGTTCTCTCGTTTGTCCTTTGTGTGTTCCTTTTTTTCAGTTGATTTTCATTTCAAGGCGAAAAATACTTCACACGAATCTCCATCTCTCTTGGTTTTTATTTGTATGCTTTACTTTCAATAAGAAATGCAACTAAAAATGAAATTGGACTTGCAAAGGACCGTCGACGATGACGACGGCGACGACACCTCGAGCTCCATTTCCATCTCCACTGTTTTTTGCTTTCTCCATTTCGCCATCGGTGCGTTGGACAAACATCTTGTAAGGAGCATTGCACATTTCATTTTATGTGCATAAAAATTATAAATAATTTCTCCGAGTACGAAATGAAGACGACGACGAAGAAGAACCAAGGGAACAAAGTACAAGATCTGTTTTTTTCTCTCTCTCTCTCGATGTCATGCCATGAGCAACGCCCGTGGCCACTCCGAGAATCGAGGGTGGGAATGAAGATGTGGATTCAGTATGCGAGGAGATTTCAATTTAATTCGTGGAGAAATGTGGGGATGATACACAGTTGGTTGGAATTGTATTTTCAAGTGGTCTTAAGTTCTTTTAATAAACGTGAAATGACTATCAATGCAATGGAAATAAAATCAGATAATATACAGAATAAATACTTTACAAAATTAAATGCTATTCTATTTTTAATCTTCGGATTAATGATTCGGATTCATATTCAAATAGAAATAATAGAATTTTGTACATTAATTGAGTGCCTTTAAATTAGTTTTGACATTTATTCTGATTAATATTTTAAATCTGAATTCATGAAGAAGTTTTCGCAATACAATTCTCTGGTTTCTCATTTTTCCTGATAATGACTGACATTGCCACAATTTGTGCATGTATTCTCACATGCTTGAATAAACCTACTGGACTATGACAATTGCAATCACAACGTATCATCGTCATCGGAATTCGCATTCAACTTGCTGCAGTCTCCCTCCGTTCCACATATCAAATGCCATTAGAACTAAAAATAGACTTGAGTATATTATTTTGCAGCTTCGCAGCTTCTGACGGAAAACTGATAACGAAGGTGTTTCTCCTTATTTACTACTTGTATATTTTCCTTCATATTTTATTCTCTGACAAACTATAATAAAAACTACATCTGAATATATTTCGATTAAATATTAAAATCTTGTTTTTATTTCTGTCTTTGCAGGAAGTTGGCAGTATTATTGGCAAGAAGGGAGAAATTGTCAACAGATTTCGTGAGGAAGTAAGATTTGTCTCCTCTCTACAATCGATTAATTATTAATCCTATCTTCCTTTCGATTGATTTTCAGTCTGGGGCCAAAATCAATATTTCTGATGGTTCATGCCCAGAACGCATTGTGACTGTGTCTGGAACAACCAGTGCGATTTTCTCGGCATTTACTCTCATTACAAAGAAATTTGAGGAGGTTTGTAAAATGATCTACAAATGGTTTTTTGTCACCTTACTAAGGTTTCTTTCTACTGTATTTTTTTTTTTAGTGGTGCTCACAATTCAATGATGCTGGTAAAGTTGGTAAGACTCAGATACCTATTCGTTTGATCGTGCCAGCCAGTCAATGTGGATCATTAATTGGTGAGTTTAAACTCTTCAATTAAATTAAAGGGTGAAATATTAAATTTTGGTGTTTGTCGTTTGCAGGCAAAAGTGGTTCAAAAATCAAAGAAATTCGCCAAACTACTGGATGCTCGATTCAGGTAGCCAGTGAAATGTTGCCAAACTCAACAGAACGTGCCGTTACATTGAGCGGAAGTGCTGACCAAATAACCCAGTGCATCTACCAGATTTGTCTCGTTATGTTGGAGGTATGTAAAATAATAGATTCTCGTTTTCTCCTTCATATACCAAAGTATTTACCTAATCTAATGATGTCCTTGATTTTCTTTTCGCACAGTCTCCGCCCAGAGGCGCAACCATACCTTACAGGCCAAAGCCGCAAGTGGCCGGCCCGGTAATCTTGGCCAACGGTCAGGCCTATACCATTCAAGGCAACTATGCTGTACCCGCACAAGAGGTAAATTTATTTTTTAAGCTTCTCCTCCTCTTGTAAAGCGCTTCGCACTCCAATTAAATCGTACCCATTGTTGTTCTTTTTTCTTTCTTGGTTTTTTATTATTTATTTTTAGTTTATTTATTCTTTTCCTTTTGTATTCTTCTTCAATGCCATCCATTCGTTTCAAATGCGATTTTCCACCTCTTATTTTGCTCCAGTTTTCTTTTGTTCACTTCTGTCTCCCTGTCCCCAACCATTTGCCCTGATACGAGAGTTCAGTCCTTCTTCTTCTTCATCACTTGGTTCTTGTGCCATGCATTTTGTTGATCGTCCTCTTTTTTCCCCTGGTTGTGCCAAACAAAGCCATACATTTAACCATTATTTTCCGATTGACCTGTACTTTTTCACCACTCACCACTCTTCGTTGAACTTATAATAAATCTCTCTCTCTCTTGTTTATTCATCAACCCACCTTCACCTCGCGACCTTCTTTTCTCCACCACCCCTCACCAGCTCCCAAAACCAATGATCTCCACGTCTCTGTCCATTGATTTCGTGTGCATTAAAATGTTTTTGATTTTGATTTTTGTTTTTTAGTTTCATTCTGCACTCTGCAATCTCCTTAGGATAAACTCTGCGTTGCGTTGCGTTGCGTTGTTGTGGCTCTTTTTGTAGTTCTTACCTTCCTCTCTCAGATCCAAGAACTACTACCAAGAGTTGAATTCCGGCGCTCTCTCAATCACACTCACTCACTCACTCTCTGTCTCTCTCTGTGTCTTTAAGAAACGATAGAGCAGTCTCTGGTACGCTTTTGTTAGCGATGAAAACGGATTTGAAAGTGTTGAGGACGAAGGCGAGGCGAGGGCTCGAGGGCTCGGCTCGTGTGCAGTTGGAAAGTATGTGGAAGAAATTAATTCATGTTCATAAATAATACAATTTTACTATAAACAATACAAAACCAACAGAGTTTTTAAAGAAAAATACTCCCCTCCTGCGTTTGGTTTATTTCTAGTGAAAGAATAATAAAAACAATTAATTTTGTTTAATTAATCAAAAAATAAAAAAAACAGTAATAATAATAATATTAATTAATTATCAGTATGTGCAAATAATCCACAATCAGCATATTTTACAGCATTATTATTTGTCAAAATGCCCCTCCATGACCATGACCACGCCTTGAAAATCTACTACAACTCAAATTCCTGCCCGAGCCCGAGCCCTCATCACTCTCTTCTTATATCTATATATATTATATATCTCTAGTATATACATATATTGATCTTGTCCCGAAACCAAAACAAAACCGAAATCAACTCATGTCAAAAGTCCTCCGTCCTCGTAAGAAACAAAAAAACCCTCAAAAGTAAAAACATGTTTAATAAATAATTTCGTTATATCTTTACCGTTGCTCACTTTGCCCACCTTTCTCTCTCTCTCTTTTTTTTGTTTTCTCATTCACTCTTGTGCTCTTGTTTCCTCACTCACTCTTGTGCTCGCCCACCGTGTTTTTTACTTTAGTCTATCTATCGACAATCAACTCCCTCAACATGTGTAGTTCATATTTGTACATCGATAATCATATTTGTAAATTCATTGATCCAGAAGTGTCCGCAGCCATCGTCATCACTATTACCACAACAACCCCCACCTTCTCTGTTCTTGTCGATTTGTATTGAACACGAGTGCACCGAGTAGATAGACATATATAGATAGATAGACATAGTTAGATAGTTATCGCTTGGCGTAACTAATTCTACACCTTGCATCAACTCTTCATTAGAAACTAGTTGGTTTGGTGCGCGGTCGCCGACTGTGGGTTGATTAATCGAGGATTTGATTGAACTGCACGTTGCTCATACGTCCCCGCAACCCTCGCCTCTCCTCACTCTCTCTGTCACTCTCTCCGTTTCTCTGTATCTTTGTAGAGTAAACTAAGGTTCTTCCAAACCCTGAAAAGTATTCACTTTCCCTTTGATCTGTCGATCATCATTCGCCCAATGTCTAATACACATGTGTTGGAAATAAATTAAAGAGTGATTCCCTAAACCTGAAATAGCGTACAAATTATATATCCCCAGATCGTGTTCCTCTCATATATCCTTCAGAATCTAATCTAATTATCCCTCCGTCACTTTGAGTATACTTGTGTTTGAATTAAACGTAAAATCTCTTCATCATTGGGTTTTTTTTTATTTTGTGCTCCAATAGAATATAAACATCTTAGTTTATAGTTTTCCTTTGTTTTTTCGTTCACCTTACCGTTTGTTTTCGAATACAGAAATACATATTAACCATATTTCGTTTTACCTTTTCTTTGCTCTCTCTCTCTCTCTCGCTCTTACGACATGATGCTCTTCTTCTCTCTTTGAACAACTCTACATACACTGCTTTTGTTTATTTTGCCGTTTTTTGTTTTGTTTTTGTGATCTACAACAACAACAACAACAACAACTACTACTACTACTACTACTACTACAATATTATGAATTCTACAACATCAACAACAACTTGAACTTCCTGTCATTGCTGTCATATATTACTACTACTACTACCACCAACAACCACCACCACCAATACCACCACAATCCAAAACTATAAACATATATATATTTAAATATATATGGATGTAAACTATATATATATATGCACACATATAGACCTGTCCAGTGTTTCCACTCGCGTTGGCCGGTGGTCTACATGCAGGCATTTCAGGTTTGACGGATCCTCTATTAAAGGGGGCACATTTGCCCGGAGCGGTACCAACACACCATCACCTACAGCAAATGCCCGATGTGAGTTTTGTTGAAGCGTTAATTTTTGCAAATGGTTTTTGTTGACAATGGTCTAAACCCGCCCGCCCCACAACTATCTATTTCTCCATCCAACCCTGCTACCACCCCATGCCCCGCCCCTTTATTCTACTACTACTACCGTCATACCACCACCCCCCCGATTCCCCTATATATATATAACTCCATATAATCGAATATTTTTGGTGTAAAAGTTGGAATTTCTTAACATGTGTTGTTTTCATACGTTCCCACCCACTTCGTTCTCACACTAGTGATTGGACCTTGTATTTAGTTGGTTGCATTAATCGATGCCTGCTCCTCCCCTTACCTTGTAGAAACGTTCTCTTTATATACCCCCCAAGTTATACATAAATCAATATATATATATAAATTTATATATCCCCTCCCCCTATACATAAATACACCACCTGAAGTTTGTCTTGAGGTACTATTCATTGAGTATTTATTTCAAAATTGTGTATAAGCATGTGTTTCTTACGTTCTACTTCCACGCCCCCGCCCCCTCCAGTTAGTTAGTTGTTCGTTCTATCCAAACGTAGTGTGTGTTTTTTTTGGCCCCCAAGTCTGGAATGCACTCCTCAATTGTTCAATTGTCGCCTTCAGACTCAGGTTGGCTGACTGACGCCCCTTCCACTCGCTCTTATCTACCATATCTAGTTGCTCATAAGTGTTTCTTCTTATCTACCAACCCGACCTACCTACCTACCTAGATTTTCGTCCTCAAGTGTGTGTATATTGGAATCTGTGTCCTTGGGTTTTTCTTTCCTCCTCTTCTTCTTCTACCATTTGTGTGCTCTTCGATGTGGCCGGAGGGCTCATCAAGATGTTGTTGTAATTGAATGGTGTTGCTGCATGCTTTCGATATTAATATCTTTTTTGTTTGGCTTTTGAAAGTTATTGTTGTTTTCTTATTATTTTACAATCACTACACACACACACTCACAAACATACACACGAATACACACCGTTGTTGGCTACATGGAATATACCAAACCAAAAACACCTGAAACATATTGTGTTTTCCTCCCACCATCCCGCCTTGGTTCCTTTTCCTACACATGCACGTAGTAGTCGAAATTTTCGAATTTCTAGTTGTTATTGCAAAAGAGAGATCAATTGCTGTAGGTCATTGGTGCATCATCTCTTTCATTCTTTTGTTCGTTCATTCGTTCGTTCCATCGTCGTGTGTGTCTCCAATGTCTCAAAAAAAAAGTCTCCAATATCGTGTTTGTAAACTCGAACTCTCCGAACTCCGATCCGCTTCCCAAATCCGTCAACCCCATGTTTTCTAGCCAAGAACACTACATGCTTCAGCGAGCTCAATATTCTTTTTAGCTCAGCTCTCTTGACCCACATCCTCACGCCATCACTCACACGAAGACACTCG
>CM029563.1:2330914-2418743 GCA_017309665.1 Coelopa frigida | reverse complement strand
AAACCACGTATTACCTCAAAGCTGCCTTTGCTATAGCCAAATTAACATCGCGACGACGCTTTTTACTATTCCGCATGAGACCGCTACGATTTTTTGACTTTTTCGCACGAATGGCTGCTGCCGTGGTGGGAGAAGAGTTCCCACTATTACAATTACCAATTGAACTGGTGCTGCTCATGTCTGTGTCATCGCTATCAAAACTTGTATCACAGACCGAATTGTCCTTTTTCAAAGTAAACGCCAAGGCTGTTAGGGATTTCGGTGAAAGTCCCAACGAATGTTCCAACGAGCCAGACGAACTGGCGGACGTTGAAGCCGCCCCGCTGCAAGTCGGTAGCCCTGAAGTGCCTGCTGTTATTGTACTGTTACTTGAACTATTGTGTGGTAATGATGAATATTTCGACGGTGAAGCCTCAGCGTCGGAAGCAGCCTCCGCTGAAGTCACCGTAGCCGAAGTAGATGTGGAGGAGCTCGTAGCTGCAGCTGTTGAACGAGTTTTATGCAAATTTTCACGACACCACTGCAAATATGATTCGCGTGCAATTTGCTCTTCGATCGCTTCGTTAGTTGCCTCCCAATCAGTGGTTTTTAACTTATCTTCAAACATGGTCTGAAACATAATTTAAATAGTAGAAAAATCAATAAAATAGTATATGAAATAATGATACCTGTTCAATTTCCAATTGTTCACTGAGACGAGCTGCTTCTTTCGTTTGCAATTCAGGTTTATAACCAGCTAAACCTAAGCCGACACCAACCGTTGCATTATACGGATCAATGATAGCATTATAGTGTGAACCTCTTTGATAGGAGAGACGCAAAGGGGCGTATCCGTTGTTTTGTTGTTCGGAGTTGAAAATATTTATGGGAGCTGCAGGTAAGTTTAGCATTATTGTCATACGTGGATATATTTCACAAACCAAACCTACTTGGCTTGTAGCAATAGACTTCGACTGGTCGACTGTAAATTTCTGACATGGCCTGAATTTCAATGTGATTTCCATGAGAGTCCTTTCGACGCTTACGCTTTATGTAGCTATTTATGTCCTCGGTAACAAAGTGGGAGAAATACTCGCGATTCTTGAACTGCAATTATCAATTATAATGAATGTAATATTAACATTTCAAAGAGTGCTCACAATATAATCCATTGTATGTTGGCGTATCACGTCGTGCATCTCTTCGTCTCCGTAGATCTGTAGGGAAATCGCTCGGAACAAGCAAGCTCCATCCTCCTCGACTGGCTTCAAGACATAACCGCGCTCCGACATGCACTTGGAGAACTGATCGTCTCGCTGCTGCCACTCATCGGCCGTGATTAGTTTCTCCTTCGGCTGCAAATGCTCATCGCCGCTATTGTAACCCGAATATGTTTCCTCGACAGCCTTCAGCATGTTGGCAGCGGCCTGGGTGACGGCCGTTTGCGATTTGGGACTCTGACATCCGAGCACAACCGGTATGGCAGCTAAATTCTCCGGCGTCTTTGCTCCCACACTGATGCCGCCGCTTGAGTTGCTCGTGTTGGTCCCGACGACAGCCACCGCAGAGGATGGACTACTACATTTGCTGGTGACAACACCGCTCGAATGTTTGTCCAGAACACGTTCGGGACGATGATCACGTTTATGGTGATGGTCATGATGATCGCGACGTTTGGAACGAGAACTACACCAACGAGAGAGACATTTGTTGAACGGAATCAATTTCAATTGATGATGATTTGAAATTACCTTTTATGTGGACTTCTTCGATGACGTAGAAGTTCGTCGAAAACCTCGCCACGACGCTGGGGACTCTTTAAAAGAAAAGGAAAGTGAGAAAACGACATTAGTGAAAGGAAAGACAAATGAAGACAATGAATGAACGATTTCATTGGGTTCACCAATTGTGCATTGTTTTTTGGCTCTTACATTCACCTGTCCATGACCATGTGAGGCGGCCGAGCGAACATTTTGTTGGCTATGTGTCGGCTGCTCCACGACCACAACCTGGCCACCATGTCCGCCATGCTGATGCTGGTGTCCGTCCTTCTTATCGGCGGCCTCCGAGGCAGAGACACCACGTTTCTGCGATGGAGCAACGACTGGTTTAATTGTCATTTTGCAATTGGTGTTCTCAAATTTTCACTAGAATTACTCCAGGCAACGACAAACACAACGACACATGCACAACAACACCTTGCATATGATGCACACACGAACGCAAGCGATCTTAGTCGTGAAACGAGGAATGAATGTCTATAAAAATTTGCCTCACTGCATAAATATATCAAACAGGCAGAGGAGGAGACAGATAGACAGAAAATAAATGGAAGGAAAATTCCACAAACTTCGCTTTCTATTGCAATTTGCTCAACGTTGGGACGAGATGTGTGTCGTCGAGTGGAATATTTTGCGTCTGAGGAGGGAAAATGGGGATTCGACGACGACCACGACCAGGCCAGAGGAGTCCAACATGCGCCCTTCCTTGTCCCACTCCCTTCGGCGACGTCTTCTTTGTTTCCCAGACTCCTCCTCGAGTCAATTGAAAACGAGCCGTTTTTATTTCACTCGCAAACTTCACAAAATCCACAATATTGCAACCAAATTTCAATTCTCCTGACAAATATAAATATTTCTTTTCACTTTTCCAATAGTTTTGAACGTGTTCGAAAACTGCAAATGGTTGAAATTTATTGCAGAAAAAATGTAAAAATTTCTCACGTCAAGGGAAAAATATTTCAATTGTCAATGTGTGCGAGTGTGTCAGATATAAAAAAGAAAGAGAGAGAGAGAAAAAAACGAATTCGGAAATAACGTAATTCTTGTTTTTTTTAATTCTCTTTTGTTGTTGTCTTCGTAGCTGGGTTTTCGAAGTCACTTTTCATGCACTTTTGAGCAAAACACACCATCTACACTTTTTTGGAAAACACTTCACTTTCCTACACTTCACTTTGCTCACGGCAGTTGAGAAAAATATATTCGAAATTGCACTCATTTCTATGAAATTCGGCTGTGAAAATATTTTTGTTGGTTTGGTTCTGTGTTCTTGGACCCAAAGTTTATAACTCCACTTTTTCAACTTTTACACTTCGCGCAAATATCTCGGTGTGGCATCCCTGCTTCGTGATGAACGTCTCATCTGTTCGACAGGAGCTGTGTTCAGCGAACAAACGCTCGCTGTGTTTGATGTTTGAAACTTTTAAAATTGCTAATAAAAATTTTAAAAATATTTAATTTTTGAAAAAACCTAAATATTTATAAAAAATGTTAATTATTATTTTTTTATTTTACCTATTTAACTTTTAGCTCATATATACATGGTTGTCAATAGAATTGAAATAAATAAATATTTGCTTAATCTTAAGCTCGACATAAAGTTAAAAAAAAACCTACCTACATATAGAAAATTATTCAACAACTTAAATGCACTTGTCAATAAAATTAAATCTAACACATAGACTAAAATAATGCTAGAGGTCTATTTAACTATTTCTATTTGTTCTACTTCTGGATGGACGAGTTTCGCTCCATCCTCCAATAAAGTTTCTGGCAAAGGTGGAGAAGCAACAGCTTCTGCTGGAGAATCCACTTTAGTCTCATCTGAAGAGAGGTCCAAGAATGTGAGATCTTCTTTCGCTGGAAAATCCGCCAGAACAATGATTCCATGGGAGTTTTTCGATAAGGCGGGAGTTTCTTCGTGATAACCAAACCAATAGATCACTATTCCGGGGCCAAACCTGAAGCGAAAGTAGAATGTAATCAATGAAAATAAGGCGAATGAAAAGTAACTGATCCATACCGATTACAATAGCTGACCAATTGCTGCTGCATATTCCACTTGTGCATACGAATGTCGCCGAAAGTCGCCTTGCTCTCGATCCAATTGACCACCTCGCCCTTGTACAAACACGGCAGTATCAACTTCAAGTCTGGCGTCTTATCGAAGCCCATGCGACGCAAGTCGTTCTCGTCATAGTAATGCATTCCAACATTCTTCGCCATACTTTTCAGCTGGACAAGTAGAAATGGTTAGTTGAAGCCTTGAATTAATTGGTTTAATACCTTGAATTCGTACTCTTCTCCGAGTACACGTCGTTTCAAATCCACCAGGGGACCATCCTGATTGTCGCTCATCAGACACTGGGCGACGTTGGCAGCCAACCGAGGGTCGTCGATGAGATGTGGATACCTTACGAGCCGGGTCAGTTCCGACTTCTGCTTGAACTTGTACTTCTCTTGGAGAATGCTTCGGGCCAGGACCACCGGACTCATTCCCTCCAAATTGGCCAGTTTTATCAGCAGGCTATTATCGCAACTATTCGCCGATTGTTCAGTGAATCTATAGAAAGATAACTTCTTCAAAAGAGATTCCTTTTGTTTGGTTGATGGAGACACTCACATTTTCAAATGTTTCGCCGCCTTGGCCTCATATCTCCAATGCTGGGAACGCAGTCGAGTTCCCAATTCCGATTGCAGGATACTCTTCAACGTCATCCGATCGATGGACGCATATAACGCCATCAATTCCAATTCACAATCAATGGCCAGACCATGGTAATGACTGATAAAGTCACAGATTTTATTATACTGAATGGCGGTGAGAATTTTCACCTTTCTCTCGTGGTTGTCGTCGGCATTTGGAGTCGTGCATTTTGAGGAAGGGACTTCGTTGCTACTCATCTTCCATAGAGTTTATGCCACGACTTTTCAAATTTGTCTCAAAAGAAATTAAGAACGAAAACTAAAATTTCTGGCACATCAATCACAACAAACAAATTGGCGTCTGACAAACATATGTTTGCAAATGTCATGGCGGGAACTATTACACTGAAAGAAATTACACTTAATTCTGTTTTTACACGGTAGATAGGCTGCAGAGAAAATCGTGTAAAAACAGAATTAGGTGTCAGTGGTTTTTTAAAACTAGAAGAACTATATAATCTCCATTTTATTCTCAGAATAATTTCGTAACTCATTCAAACAAAGATGTTTGTGGTATGTAAATAAAACAGCAAAGTATTTCGCAAAAGGTATAATTCATACATTTATTTTTATAATAATGAATTCGTTTGCAAATCTGTCAAAAATGCATTTGATATATTTCATCTAGTCCCATTCATCTAGTATCATCGTTATTCCGTAAATATTTAAATTGTTCTTCTTATTCTCAAGTTAGTGCACAGTGAGTTTCTTTTAAAATCATAATCATTTTAAAGGTTTTGCTTTATTTAAAAAAAAAGAAAATATTAAAAAATGGTAATTCTTCAAGTTAAAAATACATATGAAACAATAAATAGAAAATCAGCTGCTAGACCACCACAAGGAAAATAAGCAGCCGAATTCACGTCCCCTCCAAAGTCTCCTTTTCCCAATTATCATCAGATCAGATGAAACCTGATTTAGACAACATCCTTGAGCTCTGGTGGCATATCGTTCTTGGGATGTTTGTTTTCGAAATGCTGTTTGTACGTTTTTGGATCAGGCATTTGGGACTGCAAATAAATAAAAGGTGTAAATTAATTAAATCAATCAGCTTTAATCTAGCATTTAAATACCTTGCAGACGGCGCACACGTGGACGAGCGCCTTTTGTGCGGCCTTCTTCTGGTCGGTGGCGCTGTGTCCTTGTTGCTTCTTAAGTTTGGCTTGTTTCTCCTGGGCCTTGGCTTGAGATTGGATCTTCTGATGTCCGCGTGCCATATTGACTTTAATTGATTAATATATAGATTTGTTTGTTGTACGACTATCTGTAAAAATTAGAATTTCATTAGATGTGACTATATGTAAAATTAGAATATCATTAGATGCTTCTCTGGACGTAATATATTGCCTATAACCAGGGTTTTGTCAACATAATGGGATTTCCCCAAGCGACAATTGTGAAACGTTATCGCGAAATGATCTCATACAGAGCCAAGTACTGATTTATATTGAAATTAAAAATCTTTTATACAGCTTATCGGACGACACAATGAAAAAGGAATGGGGAATTTTGCAGATAAGTGTTTTGCAAGTACACAAGGGGGAAAAATGTAAACGAAATCAACTGAGATTTTTGTCCATAGAGACAATGTTCACATAATTGTAAAATCGTTCAAAGAAAGGAAAAGAAAACAAAAACAATCACGATGACACTTGCAACCTGAGGCTTCACAACTTAGGTGAATGATGGGCGAGGAGTGGAAGGAGGGAGCACGTTCTTCTTCCATAACCCAGTCAGCGTTGGCGAAAATCACATTTTGTGAACTCAACCAACAACAACAACAACAACAACCACTACCATCACCACCACAATGATGATGATGAGAAGATTGTCGTCAGGTGCCCTCTCAACTTTCAAACAAGCGAAATTTTTTCTATCAAATACGGGTTTCTCAATATTTATTTCCTGGATGAGCACACATTCGATGGAAGCTGGCTCCGAAATGCCAGCGGAGCACCAACTTTCGCAACTTACCTAATTTTGTTGTTGTTGTTTGAGTTGCGTTTGTTGTTGTTGTATGTGCTGGTTTTTTAGGCGTTGAAGGGAAGGTCGTCGTCGTCGTAGTCAAACTTTCCACGAGTATCACCACGATAGAATCAAGAAAATGCAAAATTTCGTCGAATTTTCAATTTGAATTGTATCCGAAATTAGTGCCTCAATTGATTTGCACGTTTTCTTTATGAATTTTTGATATTTTCGTTCTGTTTTATTTTTCTGAAGAAATTTCCAACTACTGCCGCTCACAGTTGGGGAAGAGAAAAAAAAAGAGTGTGGCCAGTGGCCACATGTATAGGTTGCCAATGAGTGTGTGTGTGCGTGAGAGTTTGTTTTTTCCATCTCATTCTCTCGACAAGAAAGGAAATCTCATCTGCATAAGTGCGAATGAAAGAAATATATGTTTGACAATCGCACTTGAGTACTCGAATGACAGCCAGATGGCGTGTGGAATCCTTTGTGAAAGTCGAACAGTGCTGGAGAGTGTGGCGAAGGTTTCTGGAGTCGAATGAGTGCAATTTTAGTTCATCGAACTCTACGAAAAGTTGGGTAAATTCATTGTTGTAGTTTTTGTGGATTTTTTATCTTCGTTTAATAGAAATTCTACGGATCCATCTAAAAAACAAGAACAAGAACAGTCTCATTTTAATTTTTTAACCATCCCTGTTCTTTTCTGTAGTGGTGTTTGATTTTTTTACTTTCCCTTCAGTTTAAATAAAAAATTGTGTGAGGAATTTCCGGCGCAGATTTCCGGTCAATGATTTCGGCGCGAAAACAGGTAAAAATAAAACAATTATCCATAATTTTATTAAGTATAAAGTATCTTGTATATTATTAGTCCATGGTTTACAAAAATAAGCGTCTTTAGATTTAATCTTAACATTATTTTCATTTTTATACAAACCTAACCTAACTTTTATTTTCAAATTAACTATTAAATTCATTTTAAAAATAACTTTAAATATAACTTAAACTTAAATTCAATAACATTAACTTAACTTTAATAACATTGAACTTAAATTCAACTTCAAATCTAATTTTTACATAACAATAAAAAAAAACTATATCAAATCTCCATGGTATGGAGAAGCTCAGACCAACATGCTGGCGTTGTTGTCGCAGAATTCGTAAATGTTGTCAACAAACTGCATCCGGTCGTCTCCAACAGCAGTTGGCATCAGGTTCGCAGCGGCTTCGGGAGCCTGGAGACTTGGCTCAGGATGAGTCTTGGCCTGTGGCTGAGGGGCGACGTCGCCAGCCGCCGATTCCAAAGTCATCCGCTTCAGATTGTTGATGATCGAGATGTCCTGCTTGATCTCGTTCTTCAGCTCGAGCAGCTCGTGTTCCGTCCGCACGATCTCCTCGGCATAATTCTCGATGTTACGCTGTATTTGGCCCACGGACAGCTCCAGTTGGCGCTCGGGATTCGTGTAGAGAGCATTCTGCAATTTGAATAGTTTCGACTTCTTGGTCAACTCCTTGGTGAGAGCGTATTCGCGATCGTACAAACGATCGACCTCGTGTGTCTTCAGCGCCAACTGGTTGCGGATCGATTGGCGGATGGGCGTGTCCTTGCGTCGTTTGATGCAGGCCGCCGCCGTCGGGTCGAAGCAACCGCTGCTCCGGCGTCGTTCTTTCGCGGAGCGACGGCGACTGGCGGACGTCGAGTTGCGACGTTTCTTCGTCGAGCCGGACGAGGTCGGACCTCGCGTCTCCGACAGTCGATAGAGACGATCCTTCAGCAGCTTCGCCTCGGCTCGTTTGGCCGATTCCTCTGAGCTGGGCTTCAGATTTTTATCGAGATTCTTCATATTCGCCGGCTCCAATTCATCGGTGTCCGTGTATAATTTGTCCGGCAGTATGACGAAGAGAAACTCATCGGGAATTTGATCCTTGCTCGTGAGCAGACATTTCTCAGCCTGTTTGGCGGTTTGCTTTTGCTTTTGCTTCTTCTTCTGCTTGTCCTTCTCGCTTCGACTCGAGGACTTCTTTGAGCCGGGAGTGAGGCGCAGGAACAATTTGCTGAGGTATCGACGGAGAGCGGAGAGACCGCCACCGTGTGACTTGGAGCATTGCATGGGATCGCGAATGTCCTGACGATGCTTCAGAGCCAGGCGGAGCTGAAAGAAGAAGGAATTTCGGGTGACATTTAGTAAAGGGTTACGCAAGGAGAGTGAGTGATTTCAAGGGGCGGGAGGAGATTTGGAGGTGGAGAACTATTCATGTCCTGCCGGTCGATGTCATGTGTTGGGCAGAAGCGATAAAAATCGCACGCATTACCGGCAGGCAATTAAAATGCAATTACGGACATGGTGAAAGAGAACGATGGATGAAGAGTTGGGGTATGATGACTAGGGGGATGACGACTAGGCATGAAGAGTTGGGGGTAATGAAGAGGAAGAGGGGGTTGGTACCTTGCGTGCTCATTTGCATGCACGTATGACGCACTCACACTCGTCCATAAACGTACGCAGCTACCTTCACGGACATAATTAAGTGATTTACCCCGACATAAAAATCGCTCCGCAAACGATCGATCGATTTCACTCAAACTAAACTGTGTGTGGAATTACGTACATAGAATTTCTGAACCGAAGTCATCGTCGTCGTTGACGGCCTCAGAACGGCCTCCCAGTCAAATGGCAGTCAAAAGTCGTTGCCACCCTCCTACCTCGTGTCCTGGCGTTCGTTATGACGAATTTTGTGGCAGGTTTGCGTGTGGCGCCATTTTTTTGCCCTACCGTCGGGGGGAGGTTTGGTGAGGGGCGGGGAGGGAGTGGAGGAGGAAGGGGGAAGACACCGTTATGCAATCACAGCCACAAACAAAAAACTAATTATAACAACATTTGGGTGGTGGGTGTTTGAGCCGAGGGCGTTGGATATTGGGGGGGGGGGGGGGGGTGGAAGGGATGAGGGAGAGTGGATGGTATGGGATGGAGGGTGTCAAGAGGGGTTGGGGAAGAGAGGATGGAGGGGTGTCGATTGGAGACGTTACCTCATTGTGCACGCGGCTCCAGGCCTTCCACACGGGCAAAATGGCCATGTTGCCGTCGTAGCTTCGCTCGATACCGCGCCAACTTTCCGTTAAAACGTAATCGCTGTAGTCACGCGATGCTGCGCCATCTTTGTTGTTTTTTTTTTTTTGTTTATTTGTATGTGTTTTATTTTATTATTTTTTTTTATTTATTTTTGTTTTTGTTTTTTTTTTGTTTATTGTTTTATTTGTGTTTTTATATGGATTTTATTTTTAGTTTTTGTTATTTTTTTTATTTGTTATTTTTTGTTGTTTGTTAGTTTTTTTGTTATTTTTATTTAGTCGTTTTTTTATTTTTATTTTCAGATATCGTGGTTTGTGTGTTATTATATAAGTGCATGTGTGTTTGTGTGTGTATTTTCGGTATGTCGGCAACGCAGTGCGAATTCAAACGCACGCACGGAAGATGGCGGAAACGGCGCCATAGTTGATTGGAGCGCACCGGAAACGGAACGGCAATGGCGAAATCAGACCAAAACGAAAACAGCAAATAAATGAAAAAAGAAGAAAAAAGAGAAAAAAAGAATAAAAGAAAGAAAAAAATCAATTAGAAAATGTTGGCTTTCGAGTGATTTCAAGATGTCAAGAGGTCGCCCACTTTTGAGGCGATGCGATTTCCTGGGAATCACATAAAAAAACGGAAAAAAAAAAGAAAATACGATTTCGCCCACTCACCTTCATTGCGCTTGCAATAGGCCATGTTGCCGTTCTGGATTTCATCATCAATCAAGGCCTTGATTATGTCATTGCAGGTGGTTTTGTTCGTCACGCCGGAAACGTAACGCGGCTCGTCATCGATCCAAATGGGAATTTCCTTGCTTCCCTGCTCCTGTACAAATTGTGAATTGTGAAAGTGAGGTAAGTGAAGAAGATTTTAGAAGATTTATGAGAAATCATGCTGAGTTGATGATAATATAAGAATAATGATGATGAGATTAGAATGATCATAAAATAAGGATGATGTTGAAATTAGAATGATCATAAAATAAGGATGATGATGGGATTAGAATGATCATAAAATAGTAATGATCATAAAATAAGTACGACGATGATATATGAAAAACGATATAAAAGATCAAATTATGTAATTGCCCCCCCCCTCAAATCCATTATCACATGTGACCCGGAGGCGACCGACCCATCTCTCCTCCATTATCCATCGTTCCATTGCCCTCCCGACTAATTTGCTAATTATCCTTACTAACGCTTCCCTCCCTTCCCTCTCAGCCCTTACAACGATTACTTACCACAGTGCTATTGACGCCGTACAACGATATGGAGCGGCTTCTGTGGCTGCGTCCGCCGGTTCGGCTGCTTCCGGTGCGGTTCGTTTTGTAATTTCTTTGCCATTTATTGCCCTCGTAATTGTCCGTTATTTTATCGTTCTCGTTCTTATTGTTTTTATTATTATTATTGTTATGGTTAACATTGTGGTTAATATTGTGATCGATATGATTTTGCTGGTTGTTCTGGTTGGTGATACTTTTGCATTCTTGGCTCTTGTTATTCTTGTTGGCTGTATTGTTACAATGTTGACCACGATGATGATTATTTTTTGGCGGCAAAATCGGACTATAACGTGTCAGCTCATCGGGCATGTTCAGCAACGAGGGACTTCCCTCCAGGTTATCATCAATCAGTGTTGAGTTCTGTTGCGGCGCCATGTTGAATTTAATTCACCGACCCAACTTCCGGTCAAGAATTTCCAAGTTAATATCCTAGGAGGATATCAAAGGGAGCAGTGAAAATAACGGACATGCCAGAATGTAATAAAAATCAATAAATTTAATGGATATGTGAAGGAAAATAATGGAATGGACGAACATTCATGTGAGTTCTACATGAGGTTCTTCACCGTTGGCCGAAGTGGAGAAGTAGGCGGATGTCGGATGTGGGGTGGGGCGGGGCGCTCGATGCGGAAGGTGCTGGAATTGAAACTACGATGGACGAAGGTAATTTGCATTTTTGTTCAAGTATGAAAGGGGTGTTTCTTTTATTTCGTTGTTATTTTCGTAATTTTCATGTACACAAACACGCAATAACGGCACATGAAATGAAATCGAGCCCTCGAACTCACCCCCCCCCCCCCCCCCCCCAACCCCCAAAGAATTGGCTGAATTCCATCTTGGCTGCAATGGAGCGCCTACCGTTGAAGTCGTAGCCAACGTCGTCGGCGCCGCCGTCGTCGTTGTGGCGCCCCCCATTCGCTCGCGCTCCCCCCTCGCTCCCTCGCGGTCTAACGATCAATTAAGATTTGTTCGGAGCGATAAAATATATTGCCATGAAGTACTAGCGAGGGAGCCTTGCGGCAATTTCGTGTGTGTGTGTGTGATTTCCTTTTCCGTTGCACCGCCTCCACCTTTTTTTTACCTCCACCACCCTTTTCACCTCCTCCACCTTTTCCACCTCCTCCACCTTTCCCACTTCCTCTACCACCTCCTCTCCCTTCTTCACCCCCACCTCATCCCATCCTTTTGAAACCGTTTGAGCCCTTCTCACCATCGGCACCATTCGTGAGCCCAGGTCGTGTGAGGCTGTCGGAACCGTCATTATCGTGAAAATAATGGCTTCCAGTGAGTTCGTAGAAATTGCAACGATTCGACATTTGCTATGCAAAATGTTTTGCATCGATGTGGGGAAACAAAGGACATTCGATGGAAGCGCTGCCATAAACAAGCGGGTGCAGTCTTTAAGTAGTTCTGAATTTTAAATTTCATAAACAGAATTTAGGAATCCTTCGAATGGCATGACGTTTATTCAGGGCTATTTGGAAATGATAAATAGGGCTATTTGGAAATAAAAACAGATCCTAAAGCCTCTCTCTTTGACAACTAAGGAACCTTGGCTTTGAGAACTAATGAAGGCCATACTTTGAGGATAAAGACCTGACTTTGAGGATTCATGAAAACTAGTCATTGAGGACTAATGAAGAGTTCATCTTGGGATTTTGAACTGGAATTAAAATTTGCAATCGAATTCGAAAAATAGTTTTCACATTATGTTATATAAGGAAATTCAACAATTTAGTTGATTTATAATCAAAAATATGGACAGAGAAAAATCTTTAGAAAATATAATCGTTCCTTCAATAGAGAAATTATTCAATGATGGTTACCGATCATTTGCAACTAAACTATGTACCAGAAACTGAACTTAAACCTGAATTTAATCCTGAACCAAATATTTGAAACCCAAGAATATGAGATATTATGCAATTCGAAGGCTGATTATGATGATAAAAGGTTAATTTATATTGGGAAAAGGTTGATTATATACCGACAATGGACACACAGGATCGATTTTATAATTTTTGTACTTGTTGTTGCTGTCACCGCATTAACGTTTGGCACCCAAAGAACCACAGAATCTCATAAACACACTGTGAATTCTCCCAGTGCCAAGAATTAACGCGGGAAAATCTTCAACCTAATATCACATAAGACAAAGGGTAGAAAAAGAGAAGAGAAAGGTTGGAAAATACCTTATTAAAAAAAATGCTTACCTTTTTTGGCCAGGTTCGGCTGCACGTAAACTTCAGATCAAATTTCGTTCTTATGAAATTTCGTAATCTTTGTTGAATTCGTTGAAGAAAATCGGGAAAATTAAATTATTGAAAATAAAATTATGGCACAAAGAAAAAGTTTGTTGAAATAGATCTTGGCTATTTCTTGCCAAAAGCAGGGAGCAGAACTACTGCAGCTGCTCCTGAGCGCAGGACATGTTAATCCTTTGAGCAATGCCCGTTAACTAAAAATCAAATTTGAACTTTTGCTCCGAAATCCACACGGACACAGAGTCAGAGTGAGCCTTGCGTTTTGGTGGCTACAAATGATAGCCTATGTTGTTGCTAGTCTGGTTTTTTTATTGTTGTTGTTGCTAGTCTTGTTTTTTGTTGTTGTTTCTAGTCTTGTTGTTGCTTGTTGTTTGTTTGCTCCGCTTGCTTGTATTGTTTTTGTCCCTCCACCTGATACGACTATTCCTTCTAGACTCTGGCTAACGGCAGCTAGCAGCGAGCGAACGTGCTATCGAACTAGCTTCAACCTGTTTCCGCCAAAGAGGTTTCTCGCTCTAGCGCTGTCCTTGTCACGCGCTGCACTCGGCGCACTTGTTCGGCGATCAGAACAACAACGACGATGACGATGACGATGAGGACGAAGACGACGACGACGACGACTGTGAGGACGATGATGATGGAAGGACGACGGTAGCGTAGGCAAATATTTATGTAAATTCCAGCTGTGGCTGCAGCGACGTGTTAGCGGTGTGTGAGCGAGAGTCACCGATTGCTGGAGTAAGCGAGAGCCAACGATTCCTTGTGTGTGAGCGAGAGAAAACGATGGCTAAAGTCCTGTCGTGGTGTTTGGTAAGACTTCGGCAGGACGACGGTTGTCAGGACGGCGGCTCGTTGTGAGTTGGTAGCAAAACAAACTCCTGACTACTTTTGTTATTTTCACCCGTTGTTATTGTTGTTACAGTTGTTGTTGTTGCAGTTGTTGTTGTTGCAGTTCTTGTTGTTATTGCTTGCTTTGGTAACCACGACAACTGCGGCAAACGAACTAACGAACAAACGGCTAGAACACTAAACTAAACGAATGAACAAACGAACGAACGAACGATTGAATAAACGTACGTTGTGACGATGAAACGAATGTTGGAGCAAAGGAACGAAACGTTCAGTATCCTTGACGACGAGTGACTAACTAAAATTTTATTTGCTGCCACAAAACTGAAAACACCCCGCAACGACACGGTTCAGACAACGATGGCGACGACGGCGACAACGATGACGACGAGTCAGACTCAGGTCGACTCAATTTGACTCGATTCGGTTTTGCTTGGCTCGAGCCACTTGCCGCGGAACCCCGCCGAGGGTCGATCGGTGGATGTAGGGAGGGAGGGAGAAAGGGACAGGGCAAGGACAAGACAGGGTAGGAGAAGGCCTGAGATAAGGACTAGGGGTAGAGAGAGGGCCAGGAGTAGTGAGAGGGACAGGAGTAGAGAGAGGGCCAGAAGTAAGAGAGAGCCAAGGGTAGAAGAGGGAAGAAACTACTGGCCAACACATGCATATGGCATGTGGCATGAGTGACATGCTATGCCAGGAATTGCCGTCATCGTGCCGACAGACGAAGACGACGACAACGACCAGGAGCAAGAGGCAGCATTACCACTTACAACAACAACAACAACAACAATAAAATCATAGTGGTGGTTTGTTGTTGTAGTTGTAGCTGTTGGCAATATAAAGCGGCAAACATACCAACTGCCGTCGACCATCGACCAATCTATCCTACCAATTTCTATTCCTTTCACTCTTCCCTTTTCCTTTTTTTTTATGTCTCTTTCTTTCGCACTCTTTGTTCCTTGGTGTTAGTGTGCGTCGGTGTGAGAGTTTGTGTGTGTGTGTGTGTGTGTGTCTGCGTGCTAGTGAGTGAGTTAGTGTGTGTTGGTTCGTTATTGTTAGTTGCGTTCCTTGGTCTTCTTCCGCTTTTGCCAATACCAACGAATCGAGCCTTGAAAACAATAACAACAAGAAGGAGAGTGAAGAAGAGGGAGATATAGGTAGAAGAGGAGAAAAGAGGAAGAGCGGGAAAGAATGAGAAAGAGAGAGCGAGGAAGAGAGAAAGAGCATGGAATCAACGGCCTGTTACCGACTCAAACTTCCTTCCTCAATTTTTACTTCCCCTTACAACAATTTGCTAATATTCTCTTAGTTGTTATTGTTACTCTAGTTGTAGTTGTTTTTTTATATTGTTGTAGTTATTTTTATAGTTGTTGTTGTTGTTGTTTGTTGTTTTTTGTTGTTGTTGTTCTATTTGTTGTAGCTGTTGTTGTTGTTAACGTTACTTGTTCATGTTACTTTGGTTATAGTTATAGCTGTTTGGCCAAGCGAGATTGTTTTTTTGCCTTTGGTTTTTGATAAAAACTCGTCTACTGGGAATTGTTTAATATCATCGTCCGTTTTGAATCGTCCGTTCATCCGTTTGTCCGTCTATCCGCCGTCCCTCTATCTTTCCAATTTTCAAATCCATCCGCAACTTGTAACGGTATTGCATAAGTCAAGTAAATGCCACCTGCAAATTACACCGAAAATCGTGATCATCGCTATCATAACCATCACAAAACATAATTTCCATATCCATTAGCGACACTATCATTATGGTCATTTGACGTCGACGACCGACTGATGATCTACAATACAAAAATTCTGATGAAAAACTTTGTGACCATAGACAAATTTTTCTTCGTCCTTGTTGAATTAACGAAGTTCGAATTATCCCTATATTTTTTATTATAAAATCTAAGCGAAGTGAAATATTTGACAAATATAAACATATAAATGTAATATAAAATATTTATAAGTTAATAGAAAATTTATATGAAATTCTTTGGTCCTTTTTGCAGTCCCAAAGTTTAAATTTTCATAAATATGAATATAAGAGAACTCAAAATAAATTATTCATAGTGAATTAATTTCATTAATTTAAGTGTAATTATACAAAAAATACAGGTCTGAGTATTTTCTGTAAATATTCACTCGATTTTTTTAATATTTTATTTTTCACTCCAGTTTCATTTACTCAATTTATTATTCGATTGATCCTTCCGATATTTTTTGGTTCGTGCCTTTAACATCTGCAACATCTGAAGCAGGTTTCGTGAGTTTCAATTCGATCAAAGGTTAATTGCGGATAAATGATCTACCAATCTATACAGATACATACACACGAAGTGAGGAACACCCATACACCTATAGAGAACATATGCCAGCAATTAGTGACCTTTTGCAGCAACAACAAAAACAACAACGTCAAGAGGACCATTGAGAAAACCTCCCCTTGTCCGTTGAACCTGATGCGATACCGAGGTCTGGGCCAGGTCGTTGCCGTGACCACGGCAGAAGTCAGTCTCATGGAACGGTGCAACAGCAGGTGCCACCGAAATGTGAATTTATTTATCATGATCATTTATTTACAACGATCACCTCTTTACAATGATCATTTATTTAGAATGATCATTTCTTTACAATAATTTTTATTACAATGATCATTTCCTTCTTTACAATGATATTTTTTTTGATAATTTCTTTCCAATCATCATCGATCGTGCCGCTAGTTTTTATGATCATATCCACTGCACATTGATCATTGTTACGATAATGATTATGACGAAGAGCGCGTGCTCTTTTATCTCGTCCTTCTCACATCCTCTTCATCATCCTGCCCCCCAAACCACTGGAACAGATGTATGTAAATTGAACATGGAACTCGGTCTGTCTGTCTGTCGTTCGCATTTATACATTTGTGAGTGGTATATTTAATGTGAGTGTCTATATAAATAGATATTGACAAAATAACTGACGTCATCGTATTGATTAGCACTCTACTTTTGTGGTTCCTTCCCTGGCCAAATACACAATGCAACTATCAAATTCTTTACATTCAAAGAATTCATATTGAAGGATTTCATGGTTTTCTTAGTTTTGGTCTGTTCATTGGTCTTCATTGGTTCATTGGGCCATCTACCATTCTAAATTCTCTGTTTTGAGTTTTCTCAAAATTTTTTCCAAAGAAAAACCAATTTCTGTATAGAGATTATTTAAAGTCTAAAAGTCTATTCGTCGACTTTTTCCATGTCTGCATTTTGCTGCATGCAAATTTCGATGCCGCCTTCGTTTGGCGCCACCTGCCGCCTTCGTTCGACTCCACCTGCCGACTCCCCATTATCCTTGGGCGCCAAATTACTCGTCTGGCACGAAAACGATCTGCGGTGAAATTTATTCAAAGACATTGCAACGGCAAATTTCAAATTGAATCGAAGAGGTGGGTGAAGGTGGTCGAAGGACTCGGAAGAAGTTGGTGAAAAGTCGATGTATAGTGAGAACAAAAACATGGAAAAATACTTTTTTCTTCTCTTTTTTTCTCCATCCCGAGTTTTTAGTCGCTAATGTCGATGCGAGTCGAGGCTTCTGTGTGAAAGTCGACACCCAAGTGTTTGACTCGAAGGATTTGTGTGCTGTTCAATGGGCAGGGTCTTTGTTTCTTTCACCCACGATAGTGCGTTGCGCATAATTACTCCCCCTCATCGTCCCTCGACCACGCAGGAGTTGGGTGCAAAGGGCGCCTGATCGTCGCATTGATAAATGCTTCGTGCGGGTTTAAATAAAAGTTCAACCGCGAACCGAAACAATGAAACAACAAAAGGACACGCACACTCTAATCGTGGGTCACGTGAGTCCAGTCGCGACCGAGGGTTAAGGGTTCAACGTTGTTGTTATTGTTGTGGTTGTAACTAAAGGTCGCTCCTGTGGAAACGTTTTTGGTGTGAACCTCTGGCGTATTCAGAGTTCGAAGCCAGAGCTCGATGTCGGAACTCAAAGCTAGAGCTCGATTATGCTAATGATTGATTCCGGGGCATTCGCAGGGTTCCGGCCGACGATGGCGATGCGTTGGCCACGTTGATGACCCGCTCATTTCAGCGGGTGTCGGACCCACTCAACTTCATGCTCCAGCGATTCCGACCAAGTTGGTACCTGTTCAGATCATGGGTCAGCGGTCGTCATATTTTGCGGGGTCGGTTTCGATCTGGGGTCGTCATAGGGTCCTTGGGGTATGGCCTGCAGCTGGCTAGATGTTTTTGTTGTAGATTCGTGCGTGTGACTTATGGCTCGCAGGGGTGGGCAAACGTGTTGTTTGTCGGGTGTTGTTTGGCGACGCCTGTCGTCGACGACGACAGCTGCCCAAAATGACTTCCCTGGCATTCGTTCGCCTCCCAATCGCGAACAAATGTAAATGTGTCGTCGCTCGAATTGTTGTGGCAATAATCGATTATGAATATTCTTTCTCACTCTCTCTCTCTCTCTCTTTTTCCCATCTATTGGTTGATCTCTTTCCCCGCCGGGCGCCACCTGTGTCGTGGCGCTGTAAATTCCAGCGTCGATTTGTGAAATGAAATAAATAAATGTTTGATTTGTTTGTCGGTCCGACGGTTGCCCATTGCCATGAAAGCCTTGAATTATTCAGCGAGTGTACACGAATATAATTACTTGCACACAAACACGACATGGTCTCCAATTGCCCACACACATACACACAAACACCAACACCAATACCATCAAACAAACAACACCATCATCCATCAAACAAACAACACCATCATCCATCAACCCATACAACCCATAGAACCCATACCCACCCATCCAAGCCCAATAATCCACCTGTATATGTGTGTGTGTGTGTGTTTGTGTGAAAATTATTCGAACACATGCAAATCGCGGCTCAACTGAACATGGTACTGGAAATTTCCTGATTACATGGGCGGGCTTTTTGAGTCCTTCGACTTCGTTGAACGCGAGGAGTTTGATTGAGGTGGTTTCTTTATGCCTTTTGTTGTTGTTGTTATTGTTGTTGTTGTTCATTTTTTTACTTCTGCTTTATGTACATAGATATCAGTTATTTTCTTATCGGATTTCGTATGTGTTGGTTACCTTCTTGCCATAGTTACACGATGGTCGTTGTTTGATTTCATTTTGATTTCACAGCCGGCAGCAGGATTTTCATGTCCTTTGACCCGAGAATATGAATATATTTAATAATTCGATCCGGAATTCAATTTTTACTTCAGCCTCACATTTCATTCTCTCTCACTCCATCTTATTTCAATATCTCTCTTATCTCACTCCCTCTTCTTCATTTCACCCCCGTCCATCGCTGATTTCCTTCTTCCACTATCTTTCTTCACTCTCGGGTCAAGTGCGCCTTCTGTTGAGATCCCGCCAAGAAGAATTTGCTACCTGTCGTCATCATAATCATCGTCGTCGTCGTCTGTCGCTCGCTTTAATGGATTCTCAACGGTCACTTGTAGTCGAGTTCTAATTATGGATCGCGCCGACCCTCTTGCAATGCAGCCCTCGCAGCAAAAGAGAACTCGACATCGTCATCGAAGACCTCAAGACAAGACAAATGTTGCAGTTGCAGCGAACGCGCGCGTCCCAATCGAACAGGTGCAAAATCATTGACCGCAACGAACGAAGGGACAACAAAAAGAAAAAAAGAACACACCATAAACGAACAGAAGTCAAATGAACAGAAGACCAACGAACACAAGACAATCGAACCCAAGTCAAACGAACCCAAGACAAACGAGAAAGCAGGACAGACAAGCGGAAGGAAGGAAGACCCGGAGAAAGAGATAGAAGAGAAACGACGGCGGGAACTCACAACGGACGCACGGATGTAGGACGTTCCCCTCGGCACAATTGAACCTGAACCTGTTCCTTGTGGCCGGCCGGTGTCTTTCGCGCAAGGTGTCGTCTCGATGGATGATGGGGGGAATCCGCCGCAGTCGTGGGAGAAAGAGAGAGAGAGAGAGAGGAGAGAGCGAACGAGGGGTGGCCAAGTAAAAATGCATTATTAATTGTGTCAGTTAATTGTTAATTCCTCAGTTCGTTGGCTGCGAAACTTCGTCATCGTTGACCCAGAGAAGTCTTCGTTGCATGCAAATGAAGGTCTTTTTTTAGGAGTTCTACCAAATGTTATTATCATGAAGCCATCATCATCATCATTGTCATTGAATCGTGAGAATATCTATGAGAAGATCCTAAAAATTAGATAGAAATTTAAGGTCTATGGGAACTCTTCATATAGATCATTTACAAATTCATTGAAGTAATTTTTTAAATATTTTTATTTGTATTTGCAAAGCATTTTCGTGTGTGTTGTTTTGTGTATTTACATTCATTACTCGTAACTGCACCTCAGTATTATCAATTACATAATCTGCCTGTAGTTCTTCTATTCTTCTTTTATGTGACTTAGAATATTGATTTTATTTAATATATAAACGCTTTCTTAAATATACATATTTCTTTATGTTCTGTGTTGTTTTTGTCTGTTTTTTTGTTGGTTTAAATTTTAGTCGAAAAAATTATTATATTTCTATTAAATTAAATGTCTATTACGTTATTAGTTCGCCATTTTATATAATATAATTATAAATATTAAACATATGAAAATATCAACGTTAAAATCCAATGAACAACATAAATAAATATCATCTCTTTTAGTTGATGTCTTGTTTTTACAATTATATAACATGAGATATATCAAACATAGCATTTGGTTCAATCGAGAAAATACCTCATTTACTTTAGCTCTATGCTAGATATATAAATATATTGCTAAAGTAAACGCTTTATTTTCAATTTATAGACTCCATAAAAACATAAACATATGTATATGCATAACATTGGGTAAAAAGTTTAAACATTAATAAATGAAAACATCAAACGAAAGACAATTAATATTTACTTAATAAATATATAAATTATTTCAACATCTTTTAAAATAATATATTTTTCTAATATTTACATTTCGAACATTAAGCTATTTTGTAAATTGAACATTTCTTCATTTAACTTAAGAGAATTCTCTAAATCGTAATGAGTATTGATCCATTGTTGAATCAATCGTTCGTCGCCTATAACTAGTGAACATTTATTGAATAAAAAGCCTTAATCAACCTATTAGTAGAAGTTTTCTCTTCGTTTTATATTAATCATAATAATAATAATAATCGCTTTAATTGTAAGCAGCTTCATCGATCCATCAAAAGAACAGAAATCGGCTGTATTTTGTGGGGTTTTCTTGAGTGTTTTTATTTCGCCTTCTATTTCGGCCTTTTGGGTTTTTCTTCGTCTTATGGCAGTTAAAACCAATATAACCGTTTTCGTCTATAAAATATCAATTTAGTGGCTCAATTAAACTAACATTCATAAGGCGCCTTGGGTTCCTCTAGGTTTTGACAATTGCATTTTCTAAACAATAGGTCTTCTAATCTTAGTACCGAGCATAAAACGTGACTTTGGATGATCTAATATGGTAACATGAACATATCGGGTCTCAAGGATTTAATCTTTATTCAACTAAAAAAATTCCATGTTATGGAAAATATATTTTTGCGGCTTTGAAATTGGCATCACGTGGTTTATCGACTTTCGAACACGAAGTCGTGTAGTAAAAACTGTTGCTTTTATGAAAATGAAAAACAAAAAGGCATTCACTAAAAACAATTAAATATATTTCTATTTAATATACTATTTTCATTTGAATGTATTTACTTTTCATATTTTTAGCCGCCATAAATTAGCTTCTAGATATTTTATTTATTTAAACATTTTTCATTTATGATTTTCTCTCTACGTTTTCTACATCGTTCAGCCAACGTTCGGGACGAGTTCAGAAACGAGTTAATTTACTTAATTCAGGTGGTTTTTGTTTTTAAGGTTTGGCTTAGCAAAAAAGGCCGAAGTGGTTTATTCAAAAGGCATTCAAAATAAATTGGTTCCCATTACGCAAGTTTAGGTTTTTGGCCAAAATTAAATTTTCTTTGGTTTTATCAAAGCATTCGATTTGGAATTGAGTATTTATATAATATATGTATGTATATGTTTATTATGTTCGCCATTATCCGAGCCATACAAATAGAAAACTGAGTGGAAATTTGCATTGAACCGAAAGTGTTTTCTTTCCAACATACAGGAACTTGTTTCAAATTCAGTTTTCAAGTTCTCCGCTTGATATTTAGCCAGGTTATTGCTGTTCTCTTAGAGAGCAGAGATAGAGAAATTGAGAAGTGTGGACGGGTAAACTTGCAAATCATTATTTCTGCATATATATATTCTTCATTATTGATACATTTTGTCAAATCTTCAACTTCTTCTTCGTCGTCATTTCCTATCAAATTTCGTTGCATGCGATTCAAAAATATTGCAATATATATATTAATGTATGTATATATATATTTATATATAAACGATTGTCTTATTTGAATAAAAATATTATTTAATTGCATTAAGCTGCTGTATGAATGTAACCAAAAACTGTTAATTCAAAAATAACATATGAGTATTTTTAATCGACTGATTCGCTATGAAATAATTAAGTAAATCTCTATTAAATATTTTCTGAAAAACATCTAATCACACCTTTTCCTAACGTTTCTTTCAGTTTAAAAAATGTGTGTTTACTAAAAAGAACGAAATCAAGATCGAATCTGAAAATGAGAAATGGTCCCTCCAAGCATCGAGAATACTGTGAGTATTGAAATCTATATTTTCAAATCTTAAGCCGATTTCTATCAATTCCTAATGCACTAAAACAGAAACCATAAATAAACCCTTACTTTTTCCCCACTATCTTTGGGAATATAATCCATTTAAATACCAATTTATCATGGTATTTATTGCGAAATTATGTTGGATACAGAATATGGAGGGAGATGCTGTTATGGTTCTAACAAGTACACAATTGAAAAGAATATTTGCGAAATACCAACTCGTACTGAAATCGTTTTCTTCGGACATTTTCATCGTATTTTCCTAGTATTCACCAAAAAGAAAAACTATGTATCCTTATATTGTAGTTTAACGAATATCCTGTGACCTGTACAAGTTTAGAATCATCGGTTTACAATTTCGAGGAAAATCTTTTGTTTTCGGCAACGAGTGGTTTTTGTGTTTATTTTTTTCTACGATCTTGTGTCTGTTCTACTTCAGCAGTGATATGTATTTTGTTTTTGTTTCTTTTTCAATTTATTGGCTTTTCAATTAGTTTATTTGAATTTTAAGTAAATGAGTGAAAGAAGCGATTTATATATTATTTTTATTTCTGTTACAACTAACTCCATAAACTATATTTTACTTTTAACCCTTTCACATCCTCCCCTGCTTTTTCATTCTTCTATCATTCATTTAATTCTTTACTTTACTAATCATTCCTCTTAAGTTTCTATATAAATATGTTTGTTCTACTTATTTCAGTCAAAGCTTGCGAAAAAATGTTTCATGTTCTTGTTGTTGTTTTATTTGTTGATGTTTTGGTTGATTTGGTTTTACTTTTAGAATTATTAGCAAAAGAAGAAAAACACTTACAATTTCTCTTTAAATATCATAAGTTCTTTAATATATAGACTTTTCTATTTTGTCGTATTTTTCACGTGTGTTTTGTTTTTTTTATTGGTTTTTCTGTATACCTATGAACCATAATATAATCGGTGATGGTAATAAAGCTGTCTTTGCAATTGGTACAATGAATCGATCGTATTTTCTAAATAATATTTTGTTTTGTGTTCTCTTAGGTTTTCTCTCGATCATTTATTTATATATAATTTTTTGGTTTTCGTTTATTTGTAATTAATGATAATTTGCTATTCATTTTATGAAGGCAGTCAATCCTCTTGTTTGTCGTGCTGAACGCCAGGATTTTATTATTTGATTTCGATATAGCATTGAACCTGTCGACTGTGGATATCGATGGATTTATGGTAGAATTACTTCTAAAGAGATTTCTCGATTTTCTTGGAACATGGTCGATATTTTAAAGTAGAATACGGTTGATGAAGATATTAAATCAGGAATCGACTAGGAAATATTATGTATTAAAACGAATTCAGTGAGAGAAAGAGAAAAATGCTTGAAATGTAGTAGAAAATTATTTCACTACGGCAGTAGAGTAGCAACATCCATAAAATCGTAGTATATTTGCTGCAAATGATGACAAAAATCGAAAATATGATCGAAAATCAATGGATTTTTTTTTTAAGGTATTGCGAGTTATAATATACATACGTATGTATGTATGTATGTGTGTTCTATGCACTATGTGTAGTAGGTCGAAATCATTTTTATAATGCTATATCATCACATATGTGCATAAGTTTTATATTTAATTATCATTATTAAATATTTAGTATTCAACTTATCTTAAATGTAAGAAAATTGCATAATTATTTATTTTACTTAATATTTTTTTTGTCATTTTTTTATCAACGATTTCTCATTCGATTTTTTCAAATTTTATCACTTGTTTTAAATGTTTCCCTTTAATTCGTTTTGCTCAATTAAAATCTAATCAAATATAAATTTAAACAATCTTGAGCTTAATAGTAATCAAAATGTAACAAAGGTATTTGATGAAAAACGTTTGAAAGGCAATAACAATAATTATATTATTTCATCATTTAAATATAATAAAATTTCCTCTTCATATCGCTTTGTTTATATTCTTTTTGTTTTTTTATATTTAATCTATTATTTTAAATTTTCTCTAATTAGCTATTTTTGTTATTTCATTTATTTATTTTACGTTTTGATCAAAATTTTCACATAAATTCATTTTACGCGAAAGGACTTTTGATGTTGACTAGAAATAGTTCTCGTATCTCTTTTTGTTTTTCCATTCTTCGGCTTTTTCTTTGTTGTTGCTGTTGTTGTTGTTGCTGTTGTATTTGAATTTTCGTAGTTGGTTCTTCTACTTCTTAGAAGAACATTAACTTCTATGAGAAGCCCTTGTAGTGAACGAAGAAGAAAATCAGAAATATTGAGTAGGCCGTTGGAAATGTGATTCTGGCGATGACGTCGATCGTCTTGGCCACACGTATCGGATGAGGCGGCTCCTTTTTGCGCACCTGGACGAAGCACGTCTGCAAGAGAAGGAATACGATGGATCATCAGAGGTCTCATGAAAGGTATTCGCAAAAAAATTGATTACAATTGCGAGATTAGTTTGATTAGCGAGATTAGTTTCCTTGACAAGTCGTCAGTTGATCTGTCTGTGTTTGGTAGAAAACCTTGGAATTGATTCCACCAACCTCTTCCACCCCATCAATGGATATTAAAATTTCCGATGCCCTCAAATTACGTGAACATGTTCCCACCGACCGACACATTTCGTTGGAGCTTAGTCCGACCTCTTAACCCGAATTTGTAAAACTTCACTTTCGAGCGAGTGAAGCGAGTGGAAGCGGGCGACGAGAGGAAACTCTCGGAGGATTACGGCATGTCATACGAGATGACGTCACGGTGTGCCAATTTCACAGAATCGAATTGGGAAGGACATTTTCCTACCTTTTTTTCTCTTTTCATTCTCATGGGGTTACAAGTACAAGTTTTTAAATTACTTTTGTGGTGGAACAAGATGAAATTTTACAACTTGACCAAAGAGGAAACAATTTTTTTGGAAACCCAAATTTAATGGAATTAAATTTTTAAGAAGGAAAAAATAAGTTTCTGAAATGGTATAGAATTAATTCCAATAAAAACAAAAAATTTAATTATAATTTTTTATAGAAAAACTAAAAAGTTTCATAAATGTCAAATAATACTTATAAATAAAAATTTACTTCAAATAGAATATTTTCTTTTATATTTACAAAAAAAACATAAATAAAAAATCTTCTTTCTTCGCAATATAATAATTTTGTAAAAAAAATTAAAACCCATTATTTTCTATTGGAAAATAATAATAGTTGGAAATTCTGATAAAAATAAATTCTGATCTGAGTTGAAATTTAATCCAATTGGACAATATTAAAGTGAATTTCTTAAGTAAGAAAATTTATCATCTTCATGTTCGAAATTAAATTCTGATCAGAAGTTGAAAAATTACTCGTTCTCATTGTTGGCATGAGTTTGAGAATCATTAGGCACACATAATTTTCCACTCGGCCAGAGAGAGAGAGAGAGAGCGGAAACAAAAATCGTGCATAAAATTATAATTTCCCTTTTAAATATCCGTAAGAAATGTCGCAACGATTTCCACAATATTTCAGCTCGAATGACCAATGAGTTAGATGAGGGTTCGATTTGCATTCGATTTGCGAGGAGCGAGAACGAAACGAGGTCATCGTGTGAACGTGATATAAAAACAAAAAAATGAACCATTAAAACACAATTTCACCAAACCCCGAAAGAAGGAAACGGAAAATCAGCCAAAAACAAATGAAAATAAGCGAAAAAACAAAATGAAAATAAGCCAAAAAACAAAATGAAAAAAGCCAAAAACTGTACAAAATGAAAATAAAGCAAACACCAAATGAAAATGGTTTTCCCCCATCCGGTTGTGGAAATGAACAGCATGGAAAAGAGGACGAAATCAATGCCGATTGTAATGAGAGTCGGTGCAATGAGAGAACGATTCCATCCCAAGGAATCAGACAAAAGTACAGGGCTACATATATATTTATTCCAATTGCCATTCCAATTGCCCCCAGCCCTTTCCATCTTTCGATTTCCGGCACTGTGATTTCATCGATCGGCGAATCTATTAAAATAAAGAGGATCATCGGGAGAAGGATGTAATCGGACTGAAACAAAGTGGTGAATCTTTCGTCCTCTGTTGATTCCCATCAAGGACCCTTTTGTCTTGGTCTTGGGGTCAAGGGTGATGGTGGGATTTGGTACTTTACCTCGGTGGCGCATCCGTTGTTGGCCGAGTGGGTGCACGGGCTGTTGCCGCCGCCGCAGCTGGTGCAGGCGACGATCTCGTTGGGGGCGCTGGTCTCGCGTCGCTTCTCACCCTGGTAGACGGCAGTAAATTTAAGAAACTTTTATTTTCATTTCATCATTTTCAATCGATTTTTATCATTTATTAATCATATGTTATTAATATTATTATTTAAAAATTGTTTTATTTGATTTTTGTTTACAAAATACAAGACATACGATTAAACGAGGAACGAACGAGGAGCGAACGAACAAACGAACGAAAAAAGTTGGCAGGTTTTTTTTTTTTTTGGTTTTGATTTTGTATTTGGCATACATATGTAGTATATATGTAAACATACACATACACATACATATTGTTTATGGCATTTATCAGCAAAACATAGCAAAAAGTAGAAAAATAAGAAGAAAAATGCAATTGGTTATAAATTAGTCGGTAGAGAGGAGAGAGAGAGAGAGATAGAAGATAAAGTAGTAGCATAGAAAGAAAATACATTGAGAGTTGTGAAAAATCGAGACACAAAAGTCTGTCCATTCCTCAGACAAGAGGATGGGAACTACACAACTTACCGGCTATCGAGGACGAGTCCAGAATGATTCGCAGCAGCGGGGTGGGGAAGGGAAACGAAGAGAGATAAGACAAAGTGAGTGCCGGATTCAAGGATCAACATGGAGTGAAGAAAATCAGGATTTTCTTTTGTTTTTTTTTTCTTTTTCGTAGGCAATAAATTCAAAAACTCAACAGTTTTATAAGAAATTAAGCTCTGCTGAATACCAACTAACAATTTGGTCAAAAGTGAAAAATGACTTTGTCAAGAGGGAGGATGAGAGAGATAGATAGATAGAGATATTGAATTCGGTTGGCCAACTCCTTGACCATTTTTCACATTCGATCGGAACTGTTGCAGAAGCAATTGTCTCAATGGTGATTTTAATGGAAATGGTAATGATGATTGTAATGGGAGTGGTGATAGTAATAGAGATGGTAATGGAATGGTAATGTCTGAAGTGAAATTGCGCATATTCATGAACAGTTGAAATACAAGGAAACAAAGTGAACAAAGGAGAAATCAAGAGAAATCAAACTACTAAAGGCGGAAAAAGAAAGCAACATCTTAAGGACTATCGGGTTCTATTACCACATTGCAGTGCTGTGAGTGGGACAGAGAGCGCGATAGCTGCATTACAACAAATATACATACATCTATATTGAGTTTACTACCAAATATTATCTACTTTCTCAACATGAATGTAGAGAATTTTAACAGATCACAATGAAAGCTGTTGATACTGAGGTTTCTAGTTATGCGCAAAATGAGTGAAAAACAAAGAGATAAAAATCAAAACTATTTGTGATTTTCATATTAAAAACGGAATTCAAGAAATCAAAATTAGGTATTTCAAAAATTTCAGTTATAAAATTGAAATATTAAATTCTGATTTAATATTTTTAAGATATTATTGATTTAAAATTTGTAAAATAAAACTGAAGCCCAACATTGAAAAAAATAAACGAAAATTATACTAATCCACTATCCTAAATTTCTAATTATAGTAAGAGGTTTTTCTTCGGAGAATTCTCCACCCTTGAATGTCGTCGTCTGAGTTTTCTCTTTCTAATCGAGAAATTATGTTAATTGACATCAGAACAACAATGTTTAATTTATAGCCTGCAGCTTTGTGATGCATAATTTACACAAATTGCAATGCTTTTAATCAGGAAAGCACAAACACAAACATATACACAAATTTATTTATTCTTTTAAATGTCTTTGCTTTTGCTATTAAACATTTATTTCGAGAATGATTTCAAAGGGAAAACGTAGACAGAAACAGATCGACCGAGAAAGAGAGAAAAGGAGAGAGGAAGAGAGAGAGAACGAGGAGAAGATTTTCATATCAAAGTTGTTTTTATGGATTTTATTTTTTGAAACAATGACGACCTTCACGCAAACATACCAACACAATCACATAGACACACACATACAAATCCACTCAAACAAACACATCCGCAAATCCAACTCTGTAAAAACAACAACAACTACAGCGACAACAACAACAATAAGAACAACAACAGCGATAACAGACAGACATTAAGAGAACACAACGACGAACACAAACGCATTACGAGAGGACGACGCACGTTATCGCGTCGAAAGGATGCTGCCGAGGGAGAGGAGAGAGATGAGAAAGAGAGGGGATGGTGGGAAAGAGAGAGGAGACATGGGCGAGCGAATCCCGGCGGATATGAAGAAGGGTGAGGAAGGTTTTTTTTGACAGATTTCATAAATAAATTATGTGAAAAATTATGATATTTTTCATGTGTGCGTCAGATGGGGAAACGAAGAGAGAGAGAGGTGGAAAAATAAAGAGAGAGACAAAGAGAGGGGCAGATGGTGAAGCGGAACCGGAAGTGGATCGCTGGAGTGTGGTGTGAGCAAAGAGAATTCAATTTCTGCGCTTTTGAATTTTAAATTGAGATAAAACACGAAGGATTAATTAGTTTTACGAGTACGGGGAGGGGGGGAGAAAGAGAATGAGAGGGAGGAGTTCGTGGAAAAAGTGAGAGGAGAAAGGGAGAGAGAGGGATAGAAAGAGGGAGGTAGCGAGAAAGATTAAAAGCTATACATAGTACGAGAGAATTTGGAATTTGCAATGGGAATCGCTTGAACACATTTGTTCAGCATCGAAATCGCAGTGAAATGCATTTATTTATGTATTTTCCTTTTCCTCCTCTTCCCCTCCCCCTTCCCCTTTGCCCCTCACATCCTCGTTGAATAACGATTCGTGTGAGGTAAATCAATTTGCGTTGCATTAGCGCAAATTTATATCGAAACGTTCCACTCTCCGCCATTCAATTCCATCCCATCCAACCATTTGTTATCCAAATTCTACTCTACCTCCCTCCCTCCCTTCTTCATCTCCCCCCGGTCCACCCCGCTTCAATTTAGCAATCTGCAGCAATGGCGACCGAGGCAGCCGCCATTTTTTATGTCAACAAATAAACTCGAATGACGCGCTTGCAACGCTTGGGACGCCATTCGCGATGGGATGAAGATTTCTTTAACTTTGGATTTCTTGTTTAACTTCTGGGTGGGCGGGCGTTTGGTGGAAGCAAGGAGAGAAAACTCTCCGAGAAGAACAAACAGAAATCATAAACGAAGACGAGATGAAGATGAAAAAGAAATTTAAAACCCAACAAATTTAAATAATTTCGCCATTTCGTGCAACTTTGTCAGCCATTTCGTTGAAATATATATTCTCGCTCTCACTCTCGGTCTCACTCTGTCTTTCTCTCAGTCTCGGTCTCATCTCGCTGCAGTTCGCGGTGTCGGACGTCGGTTGGCGGCGGACTCAGAGGTTTCATAAATTCGCGGCGATTTCCCCACGGAACGAGCGCCAACTTTCATTTCTCTACATCCGCCCACCTGAATCTTCGCTCATTCTATCTTCATCCCACTCTACCTTCCTCTTACTCTCTCCCACTACCATTAAACCTCCTTCCGCCCCCAGCCAATCACAGCATTTCCATGTTGATTCAGCGAAATTTTCCCTCTTTTCATCTCCTTCTCTTTTCTCATCTCTCTCTCTCCTACTCCCACTCTCTCCTGCTGTCCGTCTTTGGGAGAGTTTTCTCCACCTCTTCTGCACCACCCACGTTCGTGATCCACCTCCCAGGTGGAAGATTTAAAATTCGTTTAAACTTCGGAAAGTGCATTCGATGCATTTGTTGGTCTCTCGAAACCGAGCAAAAGTAACAAAATAAACCTCAATAAAACTCATGGAAATAAAAAATAAACTCAAACAAAAAACTCACGAAAAAACTCCAACAAAAACCCTGCAAAAACCCGCAATAAAACTCTCGAAAAACTCCAATAAAGCTCACGAAAATACCTCAAAAATTCACCGCAACGCATCGAACTCGGTTGCGTTTGAGTTGAGTTCATCCGTCGGCTCCCCTGTGACGATCACCGATGATTCTGTTGTTGGAATCGATGCAGTTTAACGATTGATTCGTTTACCACACTCGCCGACGGCGGTTCCTCACCGGAAGTCAGAATATTTCCCCCGATGGCTTCCGTCCACAACGTGCTCTGGAATCGTTTGCAATTCCGGCAAGGAAATGACTTATAGTTGTTCCCTAAACCTACGCGGGTTGGACGATGGTAGTTTCCTCTTGACCATGTTAAGCTCAAAGGTGGCAATAGGAACAGCAACAATAACAGCAAAACCAACAACATTGCCAAAACTACCAACACATTCACAAACGGTTCCTCCTCGTTCGCAGGACACTCATTAATAATTGCGTTAAATTCGCGCCGAATATTTTCGCAATTTTGTTTGTGGCGCCATCCTTAATTTTTAATGTTCGACGCTAAGTGTGAACCTTGTCGCCATTTTGTTGTTGTTGTTGTTATTATTGTTGTTGTTACTGTCGTTACTCTTGTTAATTTTGTTGTTGATGATGTTGTTGCTGCTGCTCACGGTGGGCCTTTGTATTGCTTCCGCTTTCCGTGTCGTCGGCCATTACGAGCTTTCGACGCAGGAAGCACTTACCAAGAGCGACAGAGATAGAGAGAGTGAGAGTAACAGAGATGGAGAGGAAGTAACAGAGGGAGAAAAAGAGGGAGGAATAGAGGGAGTAAGAGAGATAGAGTTAGATATAGAGTGAGGAATAGAGCAACAGAAGGAAAGAGCAACAAAGCTGGAGCAACAGAGATAGAGCAAAAGAGCTAGAGAAACAGAGATAGAGTTAAAGCCCGGAAGAGTGACAAAGATAGAGTGATAGTGGGGCGAGGGAGATAGTATTCGAAATTAGTTTGGATGCTGAGAGCTCGCTGCTGATCCAACTCGAGTGTTAGAGCGCGACCGACGCGACGTCGGTTCGAACTTAAAACGGAATTTCCAATTGCAGTTGGACACGGAAGTCGGTCAAAGGCGAGGGAGGGGAGGAGAGTCAGAAGAGGTCAGTGGTGTGGAGTTAGAGGGGGTCAGAGGGGAAGGGACAACACTTGACAAACGACCCATCGACGCCAATGCCAGTGGCAGAGTGAGAGACTGATAGAGAGAAGAGTTCGACAAGCCTCCAGATGGAATGAGTTATGGGCGAGCTCTGTATTTGGGGGTGTCTAATGATGAGTTTCTCGTCTTCCCCAGATGCCCCAGAGTTTCTTGCCTTCAGCGATGCCCTAGAGTTCAACGATTTCTCAGAGTTTCTCTCCTTCACTGATGCACCAAGGGAACCATGGTATGCTTCCTTGGAGCAATTGGAACTTCGGGGTATTTGGGTCAACCTCGTCGCATCCTGTCAGGTGGGTCGACGTCATCGTCAGCGTCGTTGTCATCATTATCTTCTTCGTCGTCATCGTTTCTTCGGTTTGATCATCATCTTCTTCGTCGTCACCGTCATCGCCGTATTCTTCTTCATCATCATTATCGTCCTCTTCGTTGTCTTCTTCTTCATCATCATCGTCCTCTTCGTTGTCTTCTTCCTCGTCGTCGTTGTTGCTGCTAATTGCTTCTGGCAAACGACATCTTCCATTGTTCAGTCCTGACACGGCGTTCGCCTCCGGCAATTATCGAAGTGTTCTCAGGTTCCTCTTCGTCGTTTCCTTCTGGTTCCCCTTCACCATTTTCTCCTTGTTCCTGTTCCAGTTTTCCATCTTCAGCATAGTTTTCTCCCCGGTTGTTGTTGTGTTGTTTCTGGTTGATCCCTCATTGCTCCCCTTTTTGTTTATTTATTTCTTACTTTCTTTCTATTGTCTGTGCGTTTGCTGGTGGGGTTCGTTTCTTGTTTATTTTCTGTGCCAACGGCAGAAGCTTTTAAGAGGTGTATCCTATTTCCTACCCAAACCCCCCCCCCACCCCGATTTCTCTCCACTCCCTCGGACTCTCTATAACATTTTCGTTTACTTTTTCATTTTACTTTTCTTTTACAATTTTGCTTTCCTTTACCATTTTACTTTCCTCTACCATTTACACAACTCTATATCAACGCATTCCATTGCCTCAATTCTCAGTGGAAGCTGCAGCAATTTAGTGAGTTCTTCATTAGATACCACAAGCAGAAATAGAAACAGAGAAAAAGGGAGAGATAGAGACAAATACCAACTCAAAGGGGCTGCAAGAAGGAAATGGAAAAGTTTTAGCCACGTCTTCCTTGCAATTGGCAACGCAGGTCGATCCTTGGGGCATTCGCCAAAGGGTACTTTGACCCACTTTGAAGACCAAACCGAGACGAATACTGTGTTTTAGTTCACTCGAGGGGTACAAAGTACGCAATCAAGGTGGACACGGGTCATTTCAACCACGCTCATTACCTCAATATTGGGCGAATATTGATCCAGGTCTCCCTAAATGAGATGATAAAGAATGTCCTGAAGACATCTTGTTCGCCCTGGTTTATTTATTTGAGTAAAAGTGAAGGAAATAGCGAAAAAAGCTTTCAGAAAGATGCGGCAAGCAATATCAAAAAGAGCCTCAAGGTATATTAACAACAAGCTCAGGAAAAGGCATAAGAAGATCCTTTGGCTAGAAACAATCACTGGTATAAAAAAACCTCAGGAATAAAATAAACCTCAGGATAGAATCAACAACAGGATTAGCAATAACCACAAGGATTAGAACAACAAGTGAACGAGAACAAAAGCGGGATTAGTAAAATCACAACATGGTCAGTTCCTCTGGTTAATTGCTCATGGTTAGTACGACAACTAGCCCACAATGCGAAGCAATTGTAACAACATCTGGACGGACTTACATTGGCCATGTCTCCTCCTCCACCGGTGGATCTAAGCCTGGCTCGACCAAAACCATTGACTTCTCTGCGTCCCTCGTCCCCGCTGCCCAGCGGCATCTCCATGAAATACACACCAGCCGGCGAGGTGGAGCGCGAGGTCTTCTTCCGCGGCGGTTTGATCGGCAGCTGTCGCTCCATTCGCTCGAAGTCCTGATCGACCTGAGGCCTTTGGATCAATGCCGGAGTGTTCGTGAACACCGAGTGCGAATGTCTGATCTCCAGGTTGTCCCTGTTTTGGTCGTCATCATCGTCGTCGTTGTCATCCTCCAACGTCACCGTCGTCGACGTGGTCGTCGTCGTCGCTCCCCCCGTTGTCGTCAAAGTATTCTTTGCGGTCGTCATCGTCAGCGTCGTCGTCGCTTTGGTGTCGTCAGCGCTCGTCGTGGGCGCCTCGGACTCGGGCCTCGTTGACGTCTCGAACACGGGCTCGGTGTAAATCGGGTCCTGTGGCCCACCCACCGCAGGCTCGTCCTTGCTTTGGCTCTTTCTGTATTTGATCGAGCGAGCCCGCAAATTCTGAACGGCTGCCCCAATTATGCTACCATGTTGTTGTTCCATTGCCACCATAGTCGGGGTCATCGCCGTCGTTGTTGGTGGCGGTGGTGGTGGTGCTGATGGTGGTTGTGTCGTTGTTGCTGTAGGTGACGACGTTGTTGTTGTTCGCGTTGGTGTCGCCATCGACATCGGTGTCATCGATGGAAAGATGACGCCGCCGCCTGGACTGGAAATGCCAGCAGCTGCCTTTTCGGACGACAAAGCAGCATGAAATTCTCGATCGATTATTTCCTACATTTTTGTATGGTTACTAGATATGACAACAACATCGACTTGGTTGGGGGAGGAATAGTATTTTGTAGTATTGTATTGAGATGAATTGAATTGACTTCAGTTTTTAGGCAAGAGTTGAATTGAGTTGTGGCAAGAGGTTTGTAGTGGAGAGCAGGAGTTATTTTGTAGTTTCTCAACTGGGGTCCACGATCGAGCATCACATGAGTCATGATGGCATTTGTTTATATGGAGCTAGGAGAAAGGGGGCGGGGCGAGCTATGCATGTGTGTGGCAGTGTGAGTTTTTTAAAGGGGGTTATCGCAGTATCGAGGGTGATTCTAAAGGCAGAGTTAGTAGAACGAGACGAGTAGAGAACCATCATTTCCATAATATCAATCATTCAGTCGTTAGTTCTTTCTCAAACAACTTATCGGTAGTTAGTATAAATTATTGAGGGTTAGTAGAACGATAAAAATTCATTAACGAGAGAATTTCATTATTTCGTAAAACGGATGTTTTTTGTTAGAAGATTATTCTGGGTAAGATGAAGAGTAGCAAATAATTCTTATGGGATCTGGAAATTTTATTCAAGTACTTTTTTCAAATATGTAAAATTCAACTTGAAGCAGAATTTTCCTTCAACTAAAAAATAATTTCCTATGATGTCCCTAACACACTTTTACACTTCTATGTAAATCCAAACTAAATTCTAAAAAAATACAAATTCAACAAAAATATTGGGCTACCTTTAAAAATATTCTACATCAATAGCATAAAAGCTTGTTTCATTCTTATACGAAACATAAAAAACAACAATTAATAAAACATAATCAAAGCAATTAAAAAATAAAACTAATATCTAAAATTTATACCATCGGCTTTCAACACAGAATAATATATATATATATATATATAGAAATTAGGGGCTAGTGTCACCTGAATTTTCATATTCATTTTTGAATTTTTAATCCGATTCTCGTTTTTGCATTTATGAATTTTTAATTGATATACATTATCTAAATTCGCAGAATTGTTTTTTTTTTTTGCTTTTGCGTATTTTTACATAACATTTTTCCCAATTATTTGTGACCTTAAAGTGTGTTTTTGTAGGGGTTTCGTTTCGCTTGAATAGATTTTTTTTTATTTTCAATATTTTGCAATGTTGAATGTGTTTAACAGAAAAAATTAAATTTCGGTATTGTTTTGGTTTCGGTCATGTTGGATTTTGTTTTTTGTTTGTTTTCGGTGAATGAAATCATCAAAATAAAGCAAATTCACACCGAAAGCGTTCAAATTCGAGATATGATTTAATTAAAGAGCTGAACAGAACAGAATAGAATAGAACGAAAGGATAAAATTGGCACGAAAAAGCTAAATGCGAAAGGACATGCACTTTGATAATTTACACAAAAAAGTTCAAGTCTGCAGTTGATTTGGTTTTTGCTTGAGTGTTTGAACAAAATGCGCTCTAATGCGTTTAAAAAAACAATGAGCTACGGGTGTGGCAGATGTGAGCGATTTTTTTCTTTTTACAAAATGTTTATTAATATTTATTTAATTTTTTTTTAGATTTTCAGAGTTTAATTTTTGCTTTCAGTTGTGGATGAGAAAATAGCTTACCAAAGGACTTGCAAGAATAACTCCGATCCTGCTTAGAACCGCTGGAAGACGCTGGAAAAATGTACACAAAATAATGTTCATACTAAAACACACTTTAAGTTGTGATGGGGGTTGTGGGGGGCGGTATTCAGTGACTTCGGTTTATTATATAAATTTTGTTTAGATTTTTTTGTAAAACAAACGAAATGACAAAAAATATATTTATATTTTGTATATTTATAGATTGCATTTTGGGGAATGGGGTTCGGAAACACTTTGTACAATAAGTTTACGGGGGGAACAAATTCAAAAAACAAAATCATTTTAAAAAAATATCGTGAGAGTTTTCGGGAATTTTGTAGTTAACAAAAAAGGCGTTTGTCCGATGCGTTCTGTAGTTCTGATTGAGTGTATCCATGAGTATCCATGAGTTAGTCAAAATTTTGCGGTAAATCACGAAATTGGGAAAAAATGTTTTCTTTCGCTGAATGCGCTTTTTCTCGCTTTCGCTATTCTTCATTTCTCTTTTATTTTTTATTTTCTTCTTTATAGATAGCTATAAAGTTCAAGTTTTTTTCTTCAAAATAGTTTTCATTACAACATTCATATTTATTTTGATATCAATAAACGACCTAAGCTACAGTAGATAAATAATTTCTTAATAAAAAAATTATAACAAAAAAAAAATATTAATTAAATTATAAAATATTATTTAAAATATTAAATACTATTGAAAATATTAAATATTAATGAAAATATGAAATATCATTGAAAATATTAAATTTTATGGAAAGTATTAAAATTTTTTGAAAATATTAAATTTTCTTGAAAATATGAAATATTATAAAACATATTATATATTACAAAAAATTTGAATATTACAGAAAATATTGAATATTATTGATAATTTTAAATACAATTGAAAATATTAAATATCACTGAAAATATTGAATTTTTTTTTTAATACTAAATATAATAAAATTTAAAAAGTTTATTTAAAATTAATGGAAACATTGAATTTGATAAGAATATGGGAAAAATTCATTCTTTCAATAAAAGTTAATGGGAAAAACGCTAAAGTGCTGTAAAATTTGTGGCGACTGCTTGGCACAATCCAATATAAATCGAGATTCTCAAATTCTCCGATGATTGTATTAAACATTACACTAAATTTTAACACCGATTTTTACTATTGCAAATCTACGATTCTTTTCGTTACTTAAATTGCATGCACAAGCTTTGCTAACAATCGTTTAAATATAGTTTTCAATCTCTTGGGAGACCTGCGAAGGTCGGCCTCATTAATTTTCCATTAGAAGAGTTTTTGGGACCCACAAACTCCAGGTGGAGAGAAAATTTGGTAATCGCCGTGATTATCGTAGGGATAAACTGTTGGGTCGTTAAAATATTTCTGTTGTGAACGAAGGACATTTGAAAATTTCGAAACCCACACGAAATCCCAACGTCATTAAAGACTAGTTAGGGAAGGAACACAACTTTTTAGTTGAAGTTTATATCCTTAGATTGTATTACAGTAAGGACTGGGATCTCGTACCAAGCAGCGCTTTTCGAGTCGAATCAATTGTTGTATCCTATTAACCAATTCGGACACAAAATCTTTGTACAATAACTTTCCAAAAATGTTCCATACATACCAACATCTCAAGTCCTAGATAATATATATTCATATATAAATGTACATAAATGTTTAATTTATATTTATTGATTTTTTTTTGTTTGGTTGGTGGGTTTTATTTCAGTGAAGGACACACATAAATAACAAAAAACTAAAAGGGATACATGATAATAATATTATACAACAACGAAAGAGAGAAGACGAGAACGAAAGACAAATCACATTCTATGGTTATTAAAAAAAGGGAGTTATCAAAAAAGGGATTTCACATATGCATACGACTACATTGAGAGTTTGATTGGCATCACATTACATACATACAGACGTACAGACATCACAAACACAATAATTATAGTAATAATAATGATAATGAACTAACCGATTAATAGGGTAATTATTTTCGAAACAAAACAGAGACAAAAACGGGGAAAAGAAATTTTCATTGACGAAAACACTGACAGAAACATTGTACTGGAGATATTCACACAAAAAGAGTAGTACATGAATTTCTTAGTATAGAGGTGAGGGAAATTAGATTATTATATATATAGAAAGAGAGAGAGATAGGGATAGAGGATAGAGTAATATAGCATAAATAATGAATGTTGTTGTTGCTAGAAATGACATCTGGCGGGACGGTTAACGGATGAATTTCTATAACATTTCTATACTAATTTCGTTTATATTTTTTTCATTTTTAATTAATTCAATTTTTTATAATCGACAAAACAATACTTTTTTTTGTAATTGTAATTGTTCAACAACAAATATAACTTTTCGTATTCGAATGTCGAGAAGTTGGCCAAGATGTTGTGATGTTGGCCAAGTTGCGATTGAGCTTACCTGGGTGACTGGATTCTCGCCGGGACGGTAGACGACGTTGTGGAGAGGGCGCTTGCGGCCCACGTAATTGACGCAGACGAACTCGAGGAGCGAGGCGTAGATGAAGCACATGCAGACGCCGTCCCAGACGTTCATCGCGGTGAGGTTGGACACGACCGGGAGCGTGCTGCGGAAACCGTTGGATGTGGTGAAGAAATTCAGCATTGTGGTGACGCCTGTCGGGTGTTGTGGTGAATATACGCCGTGGTGAATTCGTTGATCGGTGAAATTCGTTGGTTGATGAAATTCATTGGTTGTTGGAATTCATTCAAAATCCATTGAAATTCATTGATGATTCGTCAAAAGAGAGAAAACCAAAATATTAGTAAATATTCATCAAAATTCACAGATGTATGTGTGTCTGTGTATTGGGGATTTTTTTTTCTCAGTGTAATGTCTGACATTTCGGTGACGGAAGTGGAAGGTGGAAGTGTGAGTGGTGAAAGGTCTATCTGTCTGTCTGTTTTTCTGTTCGACTGTGGCATGTTAAAAAAATTAATGCAACTGACATGGAAATACATATATATTTACAACAACACATAGGACGATGAGGGATAAAAAAAATGGTGAAGGTTTCTCGGGGTGTTTCGTAAAGTTCTGATGCATTGCGAGTGCTTTATGTATGTTGGTATTGGTGAGTGGACAATTTTTTTTATTTTATATTTATATTTTTTATTATTTAATTTTTTATAATTCTTATTATATTTTTTATTATTTAATTATTTTTTTTTACATCAGTAGTATTTTTTTTTATTAATTCATTTTTTTCACAATTTATTTATTTCATAATTTTACTATTTCACAATTTATTTTTTAATTCAATATTTAATATTTATTTCAATATTTATCTAATATTTTTTTATTTATTCATGAAATGTGTCATTGTGTATGTATTTCCCACGCGAAAATATTCACAAATGAAATATTGCATATCGCTGTCTCTTGCTTCCATCCATCCTTCCATCTATCTTCCTCTGCGAACGCTGTGCGAAATAATCAACGTTCTTTGGTTTGACATTCCGAGCGAGAAGTGACAGGAATTCATAACGCGGCAGTCGTCCTTGTCTCTCATTTCTAAACGTCGCAAACATTTATGAAAATTGCTGCTGATGTTGGTGTTGTTGTTTCTCTGGTGTTGTTGTTGCAGTTTCAGTTGATTTCGTTTCGTTATTGTTTCTATTTTATTGTTGTTTTATTGGTCTTTTTGTCTTTGTTTATCATTGTGTGCTTTTTTTCTACATTTTTGTTTTGTTTCCTCGCGATGGCAACTGTCACAACAACAAGAATAACAACTGTCACAACAAAAACAAAAACAATAACAAGTACCATCAACCAAATCAACAATTGCATTGTTCGGAAGATTTAAATAATAAAAACTGACTCCTTCGGTCGTGAACGACACGAGAATGCGCTAAATTTGCATATAAAAAAAAAACGAATAAAAAATCAAAAATAAATAAGGTAAGAAAAGAAGACAATAAACGAGTCCAGAGAAAGTGAAATAAAATAAATTGCAAAAATGTTCAACAACCTGTGAGGAATGAGATTTAATGCAACCAAACCACAGGCCGCAAAATTATTGTTGGAACCATCTCAGGAAATCGATCTGAATGATGACTTGAACCATTCGAAATCAATGACAGACTCAATTTCACAGTAAAGAATTCACTTTAAAGAAATGGAGAGCCAACGAAAGTCCTTGAAAAACGTCGTCGACGTTTCGTTTGGAATTGATAACAACAGAATGGTGTCTTTTTCAAATCGCTGATCATTATCATTGTCACTCTCAGTATTATCACCATCATGATTATCATCATCATCATTCTCACCATAATCATTCTTATCATCATCATCTGCTCTTAACGTTCTGTATTTGAAACGAGAGAGCGAAGACAAAAGAGTGAGCCCGAGGTGGGGAAAGAGAAGAACTTTGGGGTCGGATTTCGTAATGTGATTAGATGAGCACTCGTTTAGACAACCTCCATTTGCCTTTATATCAATGCGACAGCACGATTGAATTGCATCGCATTGAATCGAATTGAATTCTCACATTTTCCTGCTGGTAAATTGAGAAAACAATCGCTGCAGCAGATGCATCCGACATCCGATGCGATGCTCTTAAATTCGCTCATTTTCCATGCTTTTTCACAATTCCGCTCCGCTCGCTATTTCCACGAGTCAATTATCAATTTTCGACACCAGCAGCAACAGAAGCAGCAGAAGAAGAATAAGAAGAAGCAGAACCAGAAACACCCGCAGACAAAGCCAAAGCCAAATACAATCACAACGGCAGTGGAGCGTGAGCACAATGATGGTGGAGCAGGATCGAAGGAGATGTTGGAGGAGGAAGACGAAAGGAGGTGTTTGAGAAGAAGAAGGAGAAGTGGTTGAAGAAGGAGAAGAAGAGGGGTTCAGAGCCCCCTGGCAAAGTTGATTATGCAACAATGCAGCAACAGCAACAGCAGCAGCATCACGACGACAGCAGCAGTAAAGTAGGCGAGGCCTGACTGGGAAGTGGGTCGAGAAAAGAGGGCCAAGAGGTCGTGGCAGAGGATGCGACAGAAGGTAAATACAACATGGGAAAATAACAACAAAAAGGACGACTAAATAACAACAAAAAGGACGACCAAAACAACAATAATGATGAAAACCATAACAACAACAATGAGGAAAACCAAAACAACAACACCAACAAGGTAAAGAAATAAAATAAATGTCGCCGAGTTAAGCAGATACATAAACAAATAAAGCAAAGGCAGCAAAGAGACTCCAAGAGGAAAAGAGACACAAAAAGAGGGAAAAGGAGAAAAAGAGAAGAGAGGAAAAGAGAGTGAGAGAGTGTCACCAATAGAGTACGAGGAGGAGAGTGAATGGCGAAAGGAAACCTAATTTCGAGGCAACATCTCTTCTAACGTTAACGCTAACGTGCGAGCTAAAAGATGCTCCAAGTCAGAGACAAGATACAAATGTGCCACTCTGAGAGAGTCTTCTCCATCTCGTTTTCCATCCTCTTCCTTCTTCTTCTTCTCCATCCTCTTCCTTCGTCATCAACTCAAAGACATACGTTCTCGTCTTTGGAGGAAGCGGCGCGAGGATCCTGTCACGGATGTCGTCGAGAGACAAGAAAGCAATTTGTCCTGGAACCAGATTTGCTTTCTCGCACCGAAGCAGATTCCGTTTTACTATCTTACAAATTCGTCTATGTCTGTGTGTATATCTGGGAGATGCGTGTGGAAATTATGATATTTCACAGAGAACTGTGAGGGAATGACAAAGAAAAACAGCTAATTTGTGGTTTCGTTAACTCGTTAGGATTATCTTATCAAAGGTTTATCTACTCAAAGAGAAGGAGAGAGATGATGCTCATTTTTGTCAAATATATCTCAGAGATACCTCAGTCGAGTGGTCAGATTCATGAAAATTCAAGCATGAAATCGTTGAATAAAGTGAAACGAGACGAAATAAAAAGACTGGCCACAAGTGAAACTTCAGTGATTTCTTTTGGATCCTTTCAAGTGGATGTGATTGTATTTTTGCTATCTCAATGTAAATCTCCCTTATATCAGGGCTAACGATGGTATCCTTTTTAATTTCTTCTCTCCTCCCCCTCCGTTGTGCCCCTATTTCATTCGTGTTCATTGGGAACGATGACAGGAAGATGCATCGTGATCCACTTGGCAGAGACAAATCAGCCCCGGTGACAAATGGAATCGTCCATGCCATGACCAAAGGGGAACAAACACATACACATACTTACATATAAAGGCCACTCACATCTACAAACCACTCACATACATATCCACACAGGCCACTCACACACAAACATACATGTGAAGATCCAACTCGAAGCAGTTGTCGTGAAACAATCATGTTATATTCAAAGCTATTTCGAATGCAGCAGAAAATCTTCACGATGAACCAACTTCAAAACGACCTTGCAATGTATTTAAGTCCCAACACACACATTCAATACACAGACAGTAAGGCACACACACAACTACATAGATAGTAAGCCACACAAACACACACTCTTATATACGCCATCGACTTTGCCGTAGAAGTCGTGTCCTTTGGAGGTTGCAAAAGGAGACACCATGAGTTCTCTACCCAAAGGCAAATGGTTTGCTGCATCAGGTGGAAGTTGAAGAAATATATAAGGAAAGGAGGGAGAAGTAAAGATAGCGAAGGAAACGGAGTGAGAAGGAGAGATATAGAAGGAAAAGGAGGGAGAAGGAGACATAGAGAAGGAGGTAGCAATATAAGGAGAAAGAGATAAGAAGTGAGAGTGGGAGAGAAAGCGATAGAAAGACTGAGGAGAAACCTTTGTCCTGGAAGTCCTCAAAGCCATAAACATGCAACCGATGGTGGAGCAACTTTCAGGACAATAACATAACTTTGTTTTAATGTTGAATCCAATTGAACCCGATGAATGTGATAATAGACAATGATATAAACTCACAAGGAACAAGTAGAACTTTTTATCGCCGAGCCTGAATCCGAAGAAGATCATGAAACTATAACCGAAATTCATTGATAAGAAATCGCATTCATTTTGCACTCAATTTTGAGGTACATCCGCAACGGAAATTCCGCATTCCATTACTCTAAACTCCATTAAGACGGAAGTGCATCTATCCATAGATATTTCTTCAATGCGAAATACAGTTGGTGGCAATAAATTATATTTCAATTCACCACACCCTTTGTGCTCAACTCCTTCCTGCGAGATGGAATTTCCATTTGCCATTGTTATTCCAAACGGATGCAGCTTTATTTATTTATTTACTTACTTTCTTTCTCCTCCTTCTTTTTCGTTTCTATTTGTCTTTCGGTTTCTATTTTTATCGTCGAACATTTTTGCAATTTTATTTTTTGGCAAACGATGAAAAGTAAAAACTCTTCACAGAGAACGATAGTTGGAGAGACAAAGATCGAATGATAGTTTGGTGAGACAGAGAGCGAATAGAATATTTTCACATGGATTACAAACAAATAAAAATACATCTCACAGCAATGAGTGATATTATTTTAACAAATATTTGAATTGAAATAAAAATGTGATCGAGAAACATGGAGATTTGTGGAGAGTGCATCGAGAAATGTGTGTGTTGTCTACATAAAAAACTACAAATACCGATAAACTGATCCCATAAGCTGAGGTTGCAGAAGCTATTGAAGTTACAAATGATAACATATATAGATGGGGGGAATAGCTATTGGTTGCATTCAAGGATTGATTTTCTAATGTCTTGATATCCTAATGAATGGGTTTCACAGTTAGTACCTTGTATAATTGGCTCCAAATTGTTCTACTACTAAATCTTCCACTAAAACATTTATTTACTATACACAAGAAACTTCGATACTAATCTACTATTTGATGGAATATTTTTTTCATTATTCTGAGTCTCTTCGCTATATTAATGGAAGACATCACGAGTTGATGAAATACACTATTTTTTTTCCTATTTCTCACACATATGGGGACCATCACTAAGTTCAGAATACACATTTATACAAGGGTCCTTTGTGGTAGTATGATTACATAGAGAGAGAGAGAGAGTTAGACAGAGTTTCCTATATTTCTTCCTTAGAGTACTTTTTGGTACTAGAGTACTTTGTGTACATACCGATCATAACTCTGGCTGGCACTGCGTTCCATTCCAGCCAGAATGTGATAAACGATGAGGTCACCAATATAATGCCGGGTATAAAAACGGTTGTGAAATAATAGGCACGATCCCGTGTGAAAGTCAACTCGACTTGTAGGCAACTGTAATTACCTTGATAGAGAACACATACAAACAAATTTTTCATACACATGATGCCATTTTAGCCTTAAAATTACAATATTAACACTCATATTTTTTCTTATACGATATACACTATATATTGGATATTTGCATACTTTTTGTAGTTTTTGTAAATAAAGACCACGGACAATGACAATAAACGAAAGAGAAGACATTGAGACAGAGAGAGTGAGAGAGCACAAAAGCCTTAAATTAACACAGACTTGCCTGTTAGACAGAGACAGCACATGGGGGGTTGACCTAAGACCCCAGGAAGTAATCTATGTGACCTCGTTAAACTCTAAAACCTAAAGACCTAACTTTTCATATTCGTTATAACTATGCCTTTATTTCATCGCTTATGGCAAAAGTCTTTGGGAACACTTGGAGGAGGAGAAGGAGGTGGGATTACATGCAAATGGCAAACTCTTGCTGTGGGGGTGGGGAATAAAATCGATCCTTTGGCAATAAATTTGAACTCGAAAACGATGATCATTCAATTCGTTGAATAAAACTACATACTTAAATAAGAGAAAAAAGAGCTTTCAAAAAATATATGTAGGTAAATATGTAAAATGTCTGTATGTATGTTGTTTTGGAAAAATCTTTGGGCAAATAAAAGATGACGGAAAAATCGCTACAAGCCGGGCAATCATTCTATATTTTGTTGTTGTTCTTGCTTTTGTATTTTTTTTTGATTTGTTTTGTTCAGGCATAACGAAAAAAGGTTTGAATTGGTTTTTGGTGAATTTGAGTTCGAATGTGGTGAGTTTTCGATATTGAATTGAGGCATGGCAAAAAGTGTGATTTGAATTGATTTTCGGTATATCTGTTTTTCATATATAGTATTCTATAAGGCTGATTGATTTGTTGGTTGATTGGTTGATGATTGATTGATAGATAGATCTTCCAGTGTAGTTTTGTTGGATTGTCGTTACCTATCATGGATCTAGCGGGCACTGCGTTCCATTCTAGCCAGAATGTTATAAACGATGACGTCACCAATATAATGCCGGGTATAAAAACGGTGGTGAAATAGAATGCTCGATCTCTGGTAAATATTAAATCGACCCTAAGACAGCTGTAGTTCCCTATGGTGTTATTTTGAAAGTATTTTTTTATATTTAAAATTTTTTGCATCGTTTATTGAAAAAGTTAACAAAGTTTAAGAAGTTTTTCTATTGGGGATTCTGGAGAAACTTAATCGGGGATCGTGGCTAAAGGCTCAGGATATACTATGGCCTATAAAAACCATGCATAATCTCTAAAAAATATTTTCTCAATTGTATTAAAATTTAAAAAATAAATACTAAATTTAAGAAAAAAATTAGTTTAATTTTAGTGCTAAATTCACTATAATCGCTGTGAATCTAAATACGGAAATAGATTTTTTTGTAATTGGTTTATTTAAACAAAAACCAAGCGTAGAAACACATAAAAGAAAATAAACAATTAAAAATAAAAATAAACAATAAACACTAATTTTATTGCAAATTGCGAATTAGTTGTTTATTTGATGTTGTTGTTGTAGTTGTAATGGTCTTCCATTATTTATAGAATGTATGGAAGATGCTCATACAACAACAAAGACAAACAAACTAACAACAACCAATAACAACAATAAACACAACTCGGAATTAGTGCAATGAAAATAACAACAAAATTGACTGAGGAAAATTATTTATAAGCGAAATAATTGCAACTAGAATAATTACGACAACATCAAGTACGAAACGAAATGAAGTCGAAACTAAGGAAGAAAGAGAAACAAAACGAAGGAAAGAGATGGCGCTAACCGACTAACTCACCTCTCCAGCTGTTCTGGTCACAGGCCGTCGTCTGATTCTTGATGAGGTACGCGTTGAGGGTCGTCAGCGAAGGACTCTTGCGGAGCGTGTCCTCGTCGTTCTTCCACACGTATTTGATTTGCGCCTCCTCGTAGGAAACTGTCGATGGGTGGTGGGCGTGGTTGGAAATTGAAAAATTATCGATGATTAATGCGTGAATGGAGAATATTTTTAATTAACAAGTTTTCGTAGACACAAAACGAAATTTAACATGAACATGTTGCGGCAATTTATTATCGCATTCAAATTTCAGTGAAAAAATTCATAATTAATATTGATTCAACAGGCGCAAATGCGAATGAGGGGAAAATATGCCAAGAATTGTATGATGAACAACATGAGCCTTCAAAAATGATTTTAATTCCAAACTGATTCTCCTTCTATTTGTTGACTTCATCATCCCACTCTTAAAGCTCTTTCAATTTCTCTGATCGATAGATAATCATGGCTTTGGGGATAAGGTCAGGATCTCCAAAACCTTGTCGGAAGGAATTTTCACTTTGCCCTCATTAATATTCGAGAGATAATGGCGTTGACAACAAGAACAATAAGAACAACAACCACACCCTTAACTACAACTACGACCATAACAATAGACGACAAGAGCCGAAGGAAAACGTGTTCAAGAATGAGAAATGACAACGACAACTTAAATAACAAGGAGTAGTGTTGATAATGACGTCATCGGCATCAAACTACGGAAATAATTCAATGTTTCTCGGAAATAATTCAGCTCACATTGCTGCCAGAGACACGAAGGAGGCTGAGGGATCAAATTGCAGAGAAGCCAAGATGAAGGATGCGTTCGAGAATAAACAAGTAGTGGAAATTCCAAAGATTCCGTAGAATTCCACATGACACACGGATGGAACTTGTTTTGACAACACAAACGAGGTTCGATGAGCCGACTGACGTCAATACAAGAGATGATTTTAATACGATGCAAGTTCGAGGAATAGTGGGAGAGAAAATGATGATGATGATGATGATGATAATAATTGAATACTCACTGCTTTCCATGGAAAATGAACATTTCGGATCATCGAATGGAAAGATGTGGAGACTTCCTTGGCATGATAGAATCAAGTGACGCCTGAAAGAGAGGTCGATATATATTTGAGATGGTTAAATTATATTTGATAGAAATAGAGATAATAGTTAATAACGATTGTTGAGTATATTATTGACCTGAAATAAAGTATTTTAGAACATAATACGATTTAATATATCGCTTTTATAACTTTTGTGAATAGTATTTTATTAACTATTCTGTTATATTCCAAAATTGGTTTTAACATTCTCAGTAGGGTTTTAACAACAAAGAAACCATCTGCCTTCAGACCCCCATCCCTAGAACAATTACTAACGATGTGATGTCGTACATCAATTCATTCCCAATACATCCATTGAACCGAAAAAGCTATTAAACTATCAACGAAATCGATCTGTCCGTCAATTTGTCGGCTGTCTGCTTGTCCCATGGACACATCGTATTTGTAAAAACTTCGGGTCATTCAGTTATCACGATCGAATTGAGTTTCATAGTGAAACAGAGAGCGAAAGAGACCGAGGACTAATTTACAATGATTCGTATGCGAGGACGAACTTCATTATTTGGATGGACGATGGAAGATGGCGAACGGACACGGCAGATGGCAGCCATGTTTGATGCCAACATGAGTAAAATGAATGAATAAAAACAAAAAGAAATGAAATGAATAAAAAGAATGAATAAAAAACGTATTTGTTCATGTCGCAGTCGTGGTTCTTTTGCTTGTTGCTATTGTTGTTAATGTCCCGTGTTGTTGTTATGTCCCTTGTTGTTGTTTGTTAATTTCCTCTGTTGTTGTTATATCCTTTTTTGTTGTTTTTATACCCTATGTTTGTGCTGTTAATACCCTTTGTTGTTACTCTTTTTACCCAATGTTGTTGTGTCTGGATCGTCTAAAAATAAATGCAAACTTGCCGAGCGTTAAAACACGTCATCGTCCTCACTTCTGATGACGGCGTCGTTGGTCATTTCGGACGCCATCCGGCTGACGCGGCATCCATTACAGCCCCCAAACCATCCCCCCCCCTCGCTTGACCCCAAGTTTTCCGATGCCTCGCACTCGATCCACGCGAAATTTGCATATTTTTTATTGTTATTATTTTGCGCGCATTTTTATTTTCATTTCGAATTCATTGTTTTTGTTTGCCGTTCGTCGTCGTTCCTTTTTTCTTTCTGCCCTAGACTCATCATCGTTTTTCTTTCTGCCCTGAACCCATCATCGTTTTTTTTTAACTACCCTGAACCCCGATGGTAGGAGAAATTTGCATTTTCACCATCGTTTCATCGTTCGATGCCGCGGCATCAACATCAATATGAACAGAAATATAAACATCAGTATAAACAAAATACACACACACCTCATTGCGTACGTAATGGTCCCGTTCCGGTAGATCCTGAGCGCAAAATGCATTGGTATGATGGGATCCTTGAAGTCGCCGTGCATTATGAAGTACGTGTCCGGCGTCCAGATGTTGTCGTGATGATGCAACGCATTCAGGTAATCGTACTGCGATTTGTTGCCATACTGCAAACGTGGATCGTTCCACTGTTGGTTGAGCAGAAACTCGACTTCGTATTTCTGGAAAATTTGTAACAAGAATGCAAGAATAATTACAAGAACGTCAACAGGATATTCGAGGATAATTGGATAGTTGGTGAAACTCACCAGACTGGACTCGTCGGGCGATGCCAGACTGAGCAACAGGACGTTCACATTCACCGTCAGGGTGCCTGAGAAAGAGAGAGAGAGAGAGAAAAAGATTAAGACTAGGTCTATAAAAGAAGGAGTCGAAGGTGCAAAATTAAATTAAATTATTAATTAATAAAATTAATTAAAAAAGCGGAAATTAAAAATCCACCATTAAGGGAAGAACAAAAATATGGACACAATAAATTGAACAAAAAAATTATTCTGATGCAGTACGAAAAAAAATCTTAAGCAAGAACCAAAGAATTAATAAAGTGCACAATAAAGTGCACAATAAACACAAAAAATTGTGAGGATATTAAATTAATGGTATTAGCAACAAACCGCGATTGTGTGATCTCATCGTGGTCTTGGAATCTTTGGCCATATCCGGCGATGACAACCCACAGCAAAAGTCCTCATCTGAAAGGAATGCAACGTAAACGAATCATGATATTCAAGTTCTCCTAATCCGCCTCTCATAGCAAAGGTGTGAAAAAAACGGAAAAAAATTCCCAACTAAATGTTGCTAAAGGGTGCGAAAACCATTAACAGCAAATAAAAGAAGGCGGCAATAAAGCGATGGAGAAACGAAGCTCACGAGAGCAACTCCTTTGGTCATTTATCACGAACGGAGGAGTTTCCGCAGTTTCTTTTCCCGTCGACCTGATTTCGCTTTTCTTAAGTACTTTCGTATTTTCTTTTGGTCCTTTCATTTGGTCCTTTGGTTCGCCTCAGACTTGGGTTTCTGGTGTCACTTGAGGAATCCTTGAGGAAGTCGTGATCAGCGTTGAGAATTGCTTCCATTAATCTTTTGGGGTTCGTTACAACATAAGGTAACTTGGTGCAGTCCTTTGATTGGATTTCGTCTGCATCATTAATTACTTTCATTTCTTTTGCAGAGAAAATAATATAAAATCGTTGGTGATGATATTTCTCAGGAAAACAACTCCTTAAATTTTATTCTCTCTAATATTCTTAGTTCTCTATGCACCATGTTTTATTTTCTTGCACCATTTTCACAACTTCTCTGCATCAACTCATCTTTCTATGCACCATTTTCTCCTTTCAATGTACTATTCTCTCATTTCTATGGACCAATTCTACATTTCTATGCCCACATTTCTACACACCATGGATTTAATTCATTTTTATCTATTTTATCGATAGGACAGATGTTGGATATAATTTATTTGCTCTGTTAATTATGCGCTTGGCAGGATTCCCAACTCTTGCTCACTTGTCTATTGAACCCATTGTTTTTCCACAATTGAAATCCTCGTTTCAACAATGTGCTGAACTCATTCTCGTCCTTTCGACACGAGTGGGACACGATAGTGTGAGGGAGAGAACGAGAGTTTGAGGGAGAGAACGAGAGTTTGAGGGAGAGACAGAGAATGTGAGTGTGTGACTGAGAGTATGAGTGTGTGACTGAGAGTGTTAGTATGTGATTGTGAGTTTGTGACTGTGTTTGTGTGAGTGTTTAAGTGACTCACTTGCCACGTCATCGTGTCCACATGGGTTCATGAGGGGGTTCGAGGGAAGTTGTTGTTGTTGTTGTTGCTGTTATTGTTGCTGGGTGAAGGGCGTGAGTTGCACTTGGTCGACTCATTGTTCGTCGCTGCACACGAGAGCAATTAATGCGATTATTTCAATTACGCACGCGGCTCGAGCATGAGCATGAGAACGACGAGCACGAGAGTTCGAGCAAAGAATGAAAGGCGGCATTTGTGTGAGTGTCAGTTGTGTGTATGTGTGATTGTAAGTTGAATGTGTGAGTGTGTTGTAGTTGTTGTAAGTAGTTTTCATGGCAGACCGCAGACCTCCTTGCGAGCTTCCGGTCTATTGGACGACGGCCTCATTGAGTTTCCTCCTCCTCCTCCTTTGTCCTTCTTCATCCCTCTTCTTCTCCTTCGTCCTTTTGTTATTTCTTGTCGGTTTTTATTAGTCTTTCTTTTTGCTCTTCCGACAGATTGTTATTGCTGTAATTGTGACAGTTATTGTCGTTGGGTTAATCTTTAGATGCTGTTGAATTTTTCTTATTGATTCTGTTGTCGGTCTTTTATTGTTTCAATTACAGTTGTTGTTGTTGTTTTATTATTGTTATAGTTATCGTTATAGTTGTTCTTATTGTTGTTATTATGCTATTGTTATTGCTCTTGCTGTTATTGTTGTTGATTGTTTTTCTCATTGTTCTTGTAATGCATTTGTGACATTAAAGAACTTTTTCTAATTGAAATGAAACCCATTCGCCCATCTCAGAGAAAAATAAACACTCTTGTTTCTTCTAGCCGGAAAGCAAAGGAAATTAAAAAGAGGAACAAACAATGTGCTTTCTCTTCTTATTTTATATTTTATCCCCTCCTTTAACACAGTTGAAGTGGGGTGGGCAACACTTACCGTTGACCGGGGGCAACAGTCGTTTGTCGTATCGTTTCTTCTCCAGCAGCAAATCCAGGATTTCCTTGTCCGAACTCGACTCGTCGAATCTGCGATGAGAATATCCCGAAAGGGACAAAACAGACACAAAAAGAGAGAGAAAACGAGAAAGAGAGAGAGAAAACGAGAAAGAGAGAGAGAAAAAAGAGAACGAGAGAGAAAAAAGAGAACGAGAGAGAAAAAGACGAGAAAAATAGAACGGAGGCGTAGAGGAAAAAGAGAGAGGAGCAAATAATTTATATGCATAAAATACGTAAAGCGAAAAACGAAATGAAAACAAGTTAAGGAAAAAAAAACCAAATCAAATGGAAAAATAAATGAACAGAAAAAAAATTTTAATTAATTAATTATTTCAACGAGTAATCGTGAGAAGTAGTTTTTTAAAGCGCCTAAAAGAATGCTACATACAATGTTTATATAAAGAGATAAGGAGAGAGCTTCTTCCCTTCCTTAATGAGGGGAAAATATAAAAATTCACTTTGTATGATTTTTAGATCTGATTTCAAACGAAAGCGAATGAATATAGAATTTCAACGGCTACAATGAATTTCACTCAATGGTATTTAGTTGCCAAAAAGAATATAAAAAATTAATGATATCTCATTACTCGGTTTGCTAAAGCAGAGGCAAAGGACATGGATCGTAGAGAAGGACTTTTGGTGTGCTCAATGGAATGATATCGGAGCAGGTGGAAATTTAGGCATATATATCTCAAAAAGAGCTCATGTCCTGATATTGGAGAGCGATGATCGGGGATGTCCTTCTAGAGTGAATTAATTTGTATTTAAAAAAATATTTCGCGTGCAAGAAACTGAAATTAAAATCTAATTCGATCAAATGAAAACACCCCCAAATAACCCACGATGTATGAAAGGTAATGTTTGCACTGAAAAACCAAAACACGATAAAGGGTTAAAAATCAGTCAGTTGAACGAAAACCAAGTTAGAATCGCATGCAAATTTCGGTTAATTGTCAGCGGCAACAATGTTATCAAGTAAATAATCGAGATCAAAGCCAAAAAAAACAACAACTAAAAAAAACACACCAACACAAACAAAAGTACAAAATAGGGAAACGAAAAAGAAAAATCAATGGAAAACGAGTTGGCAACAAAAGATTGTAGTTGTTGTTGTTGTTGTGATGTTGGTTGTTGCTGTTGCCAATGCTTACAAATTTAAGAATTTTGGAACTTTTTTTAGAGTGCACTTACTTCGACCAATCGATGCCTTGACTGGAAATAAATGAAAAGAGAACGAAAAACAAGTTCGGTGAGATGAGAGACTGAAGGAAAAACAAAAGAACAGAAGAAGAAAACAACTGTGCCGAGGGTTGGGGTGGGGAGGAGGAATCGAATGGCGGAAAGAGTCAAATAAAAATAAAAATAAAAAAGAAACCCGTAGGAGAAAATCATATAGAGATAGAGAGATTGATCGATATATAGATTGATAGATTGCTATATATATAGATAGATAGATAAATGGGAGAGTTGATTGTGAAGGTGCAACAATAGTGGGAGAAATCATAGTCTGCTTTTAGGCGCTGTTCGACCTAAGTGCGCTGACTTTGTGAGGTTTTTTTCTCGTCACGTCTCAAAAATCAAATGATGAAAAATCTATTGAATTCCTCTCCAACTAAACTATCGATCGTTGGATCGACTAAAAAATCAACCGATAGATCGACTAAAAAATAGATTTTTGATAGATCGACTAAAATATCAGCCGATAGATTAAGCAAAATATAGGCCAAATTATCAATCGATATATCGTCCAAAAAATCGACCGATAGACCGATCGATTGAAAAACGTACCAACGGCCAGTGTTGCCTACTTACATGGGATGCTTCTCGAGGGTTGCCGTGTTCGAGTTGGTGGCTGCGGCGGATGTTGTTGTTGTCAGGCAGCAGAGGACGAGGAGGACGCTGGATGCGGCGTACAGACTGATCGAGTTGCGCAGTGTGTTGTAGTTGTAGTAGTTGTTGCTATTGTTGCAATTGGTATTGTTGCTATTGATGTTGATACTATTGGTGTTGTTGCTATTATTAGTTTTGCTATTGGTTTTGTTGCTAATGATGGTGTTGTTGCTATTAATGCTGTTGCTATTGATGTTACTATTTTTGCTATAACTATTACTATTGTTGCTATAGTGGTTGCTATTGTTGTTGTAGTTGTAGCCACAACTGCACGGTCTGCAGCTGAGTTCGCAGTGATCGTTGTTGTTGCTTGAGTAAATTTTCTCTTGTTGCTGGCAATGTTTGCATCGTGTCTTTTGTTGCTCCCATTGTTGTTGCACCGTTCGATGCCAACAATTGCTCCATTGCTTCCGTTGCCGTTGTTGCTTTAACTTCATCATCTTCTTCTTCGCCTCCTGCTTTTGCTTCTTTAGTGAACACGTTGTTGTCGTTGCGGCAGCAGCGATGAAAACGTTAGCAGCCTGCGTCAAATACGTTGCTAAATAGTCTCGTGCATAGAGCAACATTTCCGGCAATTGTTGCCCGCTGCCCCTCATTGCTGCCGCCATCTTGCAGGCTGCTCGCGTGTAGCTCGACCTTGTCTCAACATAGTTGGGATGTCTTTGTTTTTGCTTTCGATCACCTTGTTTTTGTCTTTGATCCAACATTTTTTGTTTTGGATCACCTTGTTTATGCTTTTCATCACCTTGTTTTTGTCTTTGATCACCCAGTATTTGATTTTCATCACCTGGTTTTTGTCTTTGATCACCCTGTATTTGCTTTTGCTGATCTCTCTGTTCGTCTTCTGGCTGTGTTTGAAAACTTTGGCGCCAACTGCTGTTGATCAAGTGGCAACAATTGATGTTGTTTTTGATTCTATTGATGTTGCTATTGTTGTTACTATTATTGTTGCTATTGTTTTTGCTGTTTTTGTTGTTGTCACAAGTGCTTGTCGTCGTCGTCGCTCGCCGCTGTAGGCTCGTGAGCTGTTGGCAGTAACTCGAGTGCCTTCGATCGATTATCTTCTTGTCTTTTCCGTCTCCTCCATCCCACCCCTCATCTGATTCTGGCTCTGAACAGCTCTCCGACACTTTGTCGTCATTTTTCTCCTCCTCCTCCTCTTCCTTCTCATCCTCCAGCTCCTCCTCATCAGCCTCTGCCACCTCCGCCTCGGCCCCGGTCGCTTCCGGTTCCGACTCTTCTTGTGGTTGTTCTTGCTTCTTCTTGAGGTCTTTTACAAGTTGTTTGTTTGGTGTCGCTGTTGTTGTTATCTTTGTTGTTGTTGTTTCTTGTCTCTCCAACTCAAGTCCTCGAACTCGACTCGTCGTGTGACGCTTACTGAGGTCGCTCTGCTGATTGTTATCCTTGTTGTTATCTTTGTTTTGGAAAATTATGCCATCATCGCACTCGGAAATGCTTCTCGGTGATATTATTTGTTGTGTGTTTATGGTGATGCTGTTGGTTTTCGTCTCGTCCTTGGTTGAAATTCGGGTAATATTTTTGTTGTTGTTGTTGTTTTTGGTTATTTTGCTGTTGTTGTTGTTGTTGTTGATGCTGTTGCCACATTGAGTTCGTTCCTTGGCTGTTTCGAAAGAACAGCCCATGTTAAATCATCTGGAAAGATACGAGGAGAGAGATTTTGAAATATTAGGAAGATTTAAAAATATGGGGATGTCATCAGAAAATGAGATAGATCTAATATAATTGATAGATATTGATAAGATATATAATAATTGGAGACAAATATCCAAATATGAGAAAGATTGAAAATACAAAAAAATTTAGTTATGTATGAAAAATTTTCAAAAATATGAAAAATTTATCCAACTCTAAAAAATTTAACAAAATAACAAAAATATAGCAATATAAGAAAAATTTTGGCATTTTTTAAAAATTTATCAAAATATTAAAAATTAATAACAATATAAAAAAATTATTAAAACATCAAAAATTTATTATGAAAAATTAAGGGAATTATGAAAAATTTATCAAAATTTGAATAATTACCAAAATTTTAAAAATTTAGAAAAATTCAATAAAATATGGAAAATATTTAATAACAGATATGCGAAGGTTTTGAATAATTTATCACAAAATAATTAAAATGATTATTCTTATCAAAATAAGAAAAATGTATCAGAATACTCAGATATTTTCTTTAAAAGTATGAATCCTCAAGTCCTCATATTCCTTATCATATCCCTTATATTTTCCCTTTTTTATCTGAAATCGCCTCTTGTTCCTTTTTATGAATTTTTCTTATCGACTATCTTGATTTTTTTCCCGACTATTTTTCCCCCTTTTGATTGTCTCATAGCTTATTGTCACTCCTTTCTCATCTTCACCACTTGTCATTCTCCTTCGCTGACCTCCATCTCTCCTCATCCTGCTTAAATTCTGCTTAAATTCAGTCGTTCCTTGGCTTCCCCTCCACCGTTTTCTTGCTGTGTCAAGGACCTCAGTCAGTCTCAAGGCTTTACAAGAATAGGTGTGGGCTGGAGGATTGGATGGAATGAAGGAGGAGAAGAAGGTTGAGGGAGGATTGGTGAGAGAAATGCGAGCCGCAAGTGTCAGCTAATTGAGTTTTCATAATTATTTCGACCACCACAACCACCGAAGAGAACTCGCCTCGATTCGATTCAGCTCGATTGGATCCGGTTCGAGGCGTTTTGTGTCCAGCCGGGAGTCCTTCGAACGGATATGAGAATGTGTGCGTGTGTTGGTGTGAATATTGATAAACTCTTCTTCCCTCTCTATCTTGATCACGATATGTCGCGCCGTCTCACTCTTTCTTTCATCCACAGCTGTTGCACTCGATTTAACCCGATTATCGATTTTACCATTTTCCGGCCTTTCCACATTTTCTTGTTTGCTCTTCATGGTGGTGTTGTTGGATTTTTCTTGGTGTTTTTTTGTAAATATTTTTGTTTTTTGCTTTTTTTATTGTGTTTTTTGTTGGGGTTTTGTAAATATTTATTTTTTTGTGCTTTTCTTGTTGTATTTTTCTCGTAATTTTTTTCTTTTAATTCTTTTCTTTAATTCTTAATTTAATTCTTTGTATTTTTTGCTATTTTATGTGAACTTCGATTGTGCTGCAGATAAGAATTAACTATTTTTTCGATTTTGAGAATGTTTTTGTTGTTGTTTATGTGTATTTCATGTCACGTTCTCTCTCTTCCCCATGCGCTTCCTCGCCCCATCCTCTCGGTCACTGATTGTCCGAAGGACTTTCGATTGCTATTTTTATCCTCAGAGTTCACTTCGTTTTAACTCACACTATGATTTCGCGTTGCCAACTGACACATTGGAGATGGAGTTGCCACGATTGACGTGTCATTCGGAAACATACACATACTCACATAGTTGGGGTTCGATTGAGGAATCGACAGAAGGACAGAAGGTTCGAGTGATGGGGAGACAGAGAAGAAACAGAGGACAAAAACTTGGAGTACAAAAAAATTATACTAGAAACGAAGGAGAATCGGAAAGAAACAGAGTAGAAATGATGGAAAAAGGAAGAATAAAAGTTGTGAAACGGAAGAGAAAAAGACGTGAAACGGAAAAGAAGCAGAGGAAACACTTCGATAGTTGGGGTCACCGTCTCCTTGACCCATGCTTGCGGTAGCAATTAATTTTCAAAACATCTCCGCTTTCACTTCAATTTCACATCGATTTCACTTCGCATCCACTTCAATGAATTTTATTTCCTTCCTTCATTTCCTTCCCTTCTCTTCCTTTCCTTTCCTCTCCATTCCTTTCATTTACATTTCCCTTCGTTCCCTTTGAATTTCTTCATTCGTCCCCTCGTCGACACTTTCGTCGTCACTCGCTCAATTAGGAGAGCAATTGAAGCAGAAACAGAAGCTTTACAAGAAATTCAGCAAGGAAGAAGGTGGCAAAAGAGGAGAAAGAGGAGTGAAGTGAAAGAAGCGATAGTAAGAGAAATAAAATTAAGATCAAAAACAGAAATTCTTGTAAATTATTAATTATGACTTGCTCTCAAAAATTATTTCAACATTATTTAACAACATTTGTGGTGTTGATGGAATGGAAAATTTCACTATAGTTGTTGTGGTTGCGGTGAGGGTGGTTTATGTAGTGGTTATTGTTGTAATTGTTGTTATAGTATACTTCTTGTTATTCCATTTTCCGCCTAATTAAAATAAATTGAATCGGAACATTCCAACAGCAATCAAGCTCGGTATCGTACACAACACAACCTTTCAGTTCAGACAGTTCAGGGTCTCGTCATGTACAACAATTGGCAACAGCAACAACAACAACTAGTACAACTGACAACAACACGAACGACGACTGACGCCCTCCAGCGACATTCGTTTTTAACATTGGCCTCGAACTCTTTCTCGGTGCCGTCAGTTTTTGCGGTGAAATTAAATCATGTTGGGAACAAATGCAACCAACAACAACAGCAATAAGATAGAACCAACAACAAGGAACCAACAACAAGAATAAGATACAAACAACAACCAAAAGATACCACCACCAACAATATCTAGTACAACAAAAAACCAACTTCAGTTTGTGGCAAAAATGGAAAAAGTTTCCGGATAAAACATGACATCGCCGCAAGGAGTCGCCTCCGATTAAACCGAGCCCCCAGAACCCCCAGCTCAGCTCAGAACTTGTCCTGAATCCGAGAAACGAGGACATCAGGCAGGTCCTGAACTCGGGCGGTACCCGGGAGGTCCTGCTCCGGCTTCAGTCCAGTTGAGGATGCGGAGCGCGTTCGACTTCGAAGGATTAACTTTGTACATTTTACGCTGCATTAACTTTCTAATGCGGGTCGGATGGTCGATGGACTAAGGAACAGAAAGACGAAGGGACAGAAGAACGAGGGGAAAGAAGGACGAAGGGATGGACTAAAGGACGAACAGATGGATAGACAAGCGGATGAGAAAGACAGTCAGGGGGAGGAAGGAAGGAGGTTTGGTTCCTGGCGGCCACAACCACGAGGACTTTTGATTCAAGGCGCCTCCTGTGACGTGCATCGCAATGTTGGGATTTATGTAGAGTTTTGTTCTGGTTTCACACTGTGCTCGATTGTTGTTGTGATTAGTTGTTGTGGTGCTCGATTGTTGTTGTCCTCAGTTGATTTTTGTTGTTGTTCGCAGTTGATCTAGTTGATGGGGGTCCAAAGAAGTAGAGAGAGAAAGAAGATGACTCGACACTTTGAGTCTTGACTTCCGCTCTCTCTCTCTCTCTCTCTCTCTCGGACTTTATCCGTTTCCGGTGGCAGCGGCATCCGGTTTGAGATGCGATGAATTTGAAAAGGGTTCCGACGTTGATTGACTCGAAGTCATGATGGTCGAAGGATAAAATGAAGCATCAAACGAAGGTTTAAACTAAGGAACAAACGAAGGATCAAACGAAGGATGAAATGAAGGATTAAACTAGGGATCAAATTAAGGATCAACCTCAGGATCAAACTAAGAAACATGTTCCACCAATTAGAGGCAGGACCCGATTAAGATGTAGGTCTTGAAAGGTCTATCGATGGATTTTTTTATGGTTGAAGTTCTAATGAGGATTATGTCAAATTCTGCATTGAGAAAGATAAAAAAAAACCATTTTCATGCTCAAGGAAACATATTGATGGCTTGAATTTCCATAAAGGTTTTGAATTTACATAAAAAAACATGATTATTGTTATTTTATTTTTGGAATGCAGTTGCAATTCTCACGTGTGGAGATTTCTCGTGATGTCGTGTCATGTCATGGATGCAAACCTTACATAAGTATTCGTAGACATGAAGTTACGAACATACATTTGTAAGCCGTGCATGTCTGTCGCCCATCGGAACGACATTCGAAGGGGAATGACTAACGTGAGAAATGTCTCCAGTTGTTCCAATTTTTGCCCCAAGTTGCATGCAATGTTCGAGTGAATTAGAGTTGCCAACTAGTAATGGATGATTGTCCATTGGAAGGTTTTTTTTTAGTAGAAATCAGAGCGAGTTGTTCAAAAGCTTTAGAATTGTGGAAAGGATTTTTTCATGGAGGTTTCTTACATGAAGCTTTTTTTCATGACGATTTCTATAATGAAAGTTTCTTATATGACGATTTCTTTCATGACGATTTCTATCATGAAATTTTCTTACATAAAGATTTTTCAGTTTCTTTCTTAAAGGTATCCTTCATGAAGTTTTCTCCCATGAAGCTTTCCTTCATGAATGTTTTTCTTGGTCCAACGTTCCTTTAAATAATTGAAAACTTTAATAAAGCAATCCGAGTTTCTTTCTCTCTGTCAGATATCCATTGATATTCAAGGAGCTTCCTCCCACATATTCCTCCATATGTTGATAATTCAATGGTTGACATGATATCCGGATTTTTCATCACAAAAACAACAACAACAACAACGTTGAGTTCTTGGTCCATGATGGGGTTGTACGACGTGGGTGTGTGAATAAAAAATTCTGCTGAAATATTCATGTGGAAGACAGTTGGTGGTCGACAACTGGACGACCAGGGCGGCCACTGTATCATATGTCGTATGTCGAGCAGGCCATTCGTTTGTTCGGTTGGTTCTGTCTGAACCAGAAGGCTATTTGTCTGGCGGTCTGGGTCTTTTGGTTCATTTATCTTACTCTCTGCCTCACTCCAATCCCTCGTTCTCTCTCCCTTAATCTCGGTATCTCTCCCTTTCGCTCTTCCATTCTCTCTGTTTCTCTCACTTTCCCTCGTTCTCTCTTCCCTTTTATTTTTCTCTCTTGATCTCTGTCTGTTCGTGACCCATTTCGTTCAACAACCCAATGCCTTTAATCCCATCAAAGCCATCACATCATCGTCGAAAAATCGAAAAAAAAAAAAATATAAAAAGCCTAAAAAAATATAAAAAGCATAAAAAAATACAAAACACGACGAAGAAACGCAAAAACTAAAAACACAAAAAAATAGTAATAAAAAAAAAAAATAAAAGAAGATACGACATCAATTACAACAACTAGAACAATGGATTGAAGTCGATGATTTATATTTGACAAGACATAAAATACAACAAAAACATTTCAAATAGCACAGCAATTACAACAACCAACACATAAAATACAACAAAAGAAAATAAAAAAAAAAACTACAATTTGGCATCAGTTTCTTTTATTGTAGCTCTGTGTTGATGTTTTGTGATGGCTTCTGTGTGTTGTTTTGTGTGTGTGTTTGTCTCTGTGGCTTTTTGCGGAATTGGCCTCAAATCCTCTACATCATCATCACGAGCACGGCCCCTCACCCTCTTCGCCTCTTGTTTACCCTCCACCCACATTTGTATATCATGTAGTTCAATGCAAAGCGTTGATTTATTAATTCTTGCAAAATTTACTGCAGTCACTCGCACTCCATCTCTCAATTGCTGCCTCTGTCATTCGCTCCTTCTCTCATTCACTCCCTCTTTTACTGCCTACCTCCCTGTCTCGCTTCCCCTATTGTCCGTCTCTTTCATCAGTCTCCCTCATCCCTCTATCACCAACCATAAATCGTGCATCATCCGAGACATGATTTGATCCGAATTTAATTGAAATCCTTTTTGGAGGCCTCCATCTAGAGATGCTGGAATCCGCTGTCCACGAGTTTAAAGTGATTTCCTTTGACGTTCGTGAAATGATTTTGCATTGTGTGATTTATAGTTTTTGTAATTTTTCAAAAGCTCATATTTCATGAAACCGTTTTTGTCCCGAGCTCTCCGGAGCCTTTGTCAAAGCTCTACCTCCCCACGGTCTTTTGATATGTGATCTCTTTTATTCCAGGCTGGATCGTCACGATTTAAAAGCTCTCTTTGGACTCATGGGAGAGGTAAGTGGAATATATTTATATATTTTTTTAAATACCAATATTTTTGAAACCGCATCAGTTTGGTTAGCTTTTAATCAATTGCTTTTTTATTCAATTAATTTTTTTTCAATTCTCCTTTATATTCATATCCTATTTTATTCAATACCTTTTCTTATTTAATTTATTTTTTATTTTATTTATTATTATTTTATTTTATTTTCAATTAAATTTTATGGCACTCCAAAAACTTTTTACACACAATAGTAACCATAAGCCGTTTAAATTTCTGGGATTTAAAATCAATAATCTTCGTGTTAAAGAAAAAAATAAATTACAATTGTAATCCTGCGAAAGTTAAATCCACGTAAAGCCAAAGCCTCTGGCTAATTGCCCCAGTGAGATCTGTCCTTAAATACTTTAAACCCAAAGAATCTTTTCTCCTCACTCTCGCCCATTGTGAGGGTCATGGTTCTATGGATTTTATTGATTCGAATTTCGTAATTTAATGCTCGCTCGTGAAATTTCCATAGGACCTCTGTCGTCCCTTTTGCACATCACGTGCTCTGAATTGATTCATTCACTCATTCATTTATTTATTCGTTTTCATTAAAACGAAACATGGGCCCGAGGGATTGAGGGGTTGAAATATACATGTACATATGTTCGTCCAAGTGTCGAATAAATCGCATTGAAATGCGAGAAGAACGCAACAAAATGCAAAATTATTCAAATGCACAGACATTTATTGCTCATACGCCCCGGTGCCCTCCCATCACTCACTCATTTCTTCTCTCTGCCTCTTCCTCTTCCACCTCTTCCTCCTCCTTCGCCTCCGCGTCAGGCGTTCTAATCTCGAATTAATTTCATTAAAAGCGTGTGTGTGTTGGGATTTGAACTCGTTTTAATGGCACTCGCACTCACTCAATTCGCATCCAATCGCTGGACAATGCGTGACCAATTTACCATGAAATCGCATTTGTTCAAATCTAATCAGTACAACAACAAAAAGGAACAATCTCTGACTACAACGAGATGAACAATGGGACAAGAGATTGGAAAAATAATAAGAGCTGAGATAAAAAAAAATATGAGAAGTGATAAAAAACAATAGGAGAAGAGATAAAAAAAACAATAGAAGAAGAGATAAAACAAGAAGAGGAGAAGAGATAAAAACAATAGGAGAAGAGATACAAAAAAAGAGCAGCGATAAAAAAATACAATAGCAACAGAGAAAAAAAAAATAACAATAAGAGTAAAAATAAAGGAAAAATACAATAGGAGTAGAAATAGAAGAAAAATTCAATAGCTGCCACAAGTCCAGTAGAAGAGACAACACGAGTAATTGTTGTGACAACAGGAACAATGCAACAATAGTAAAAGTTCAGCTGTGATGGGATATCGATATTGAAGAGCATTTCAATATGGGTATAAATAAATTTAATACTACTTATGGTTTTTTCAAGGACAATTTATTTTATAGGAAGATTTTTGAATGAAATGAATAAATTAATAAAATATAGAAGAAAAAATGTAAGCTTATGAAAAATGTTATTGTTAAAATTTTCAAAATTTAAATGAAAAAATTAAAAAAAAATATTACAACTTTGACAAAATTAGGAAATTTTTAAAAAACATAAGAAACTTTAAAATTTAAGAAATTTGAGAAATTTTGAAAAAGTTAAAAATTTTGAAAAATTGAGAAATTTAAAAAGATATTGAGAAATTTTGGAAAATTTTATAAATCTTGAAAAATTTAAGTAATTTAAGAATTTGTAATTATTTGAAAAAATTAATATATTTAAAGAATTTAATGTTTTAGAAGCTCCTAAAAATCCACTCGTTGAAATACTTTAATGTTTCTGGTTTTAGTTTTCACCTTAAATAAGGCCATTACAGAACTTTGACTTAATTAGTATTTATTGCAGTTCAGATTATAATTGTGCTTTAGAGTAACAGAGGGAAAGTTAGTAAAAAGAGAGAGAGAGAGGGAGGGAGAGGGAGGGAGAGGGAGGGAGAGGGTGATGCGTGTTTATTTGGCCGGTATTTCTCAACTATACATTTCTTTGTACATTTCCTTTCCGTGTTGGGCGGTAACTGAGCTGAGAGAAGTCAATGAGGCGGTCTTTGAGATATCGCCACAGATGTTAATGCTGATTAGCATAAACACACACACACACACATACAGACATGCAAATGGCTCATATATAAATATTTTCTCAGAAATGTCACGACATCCGCCGGGCGTTGCCAACAGATGGAATAAATCACAGTTTCGTCTAAACATGGATGGATTTGGCAAGTCTTTAGGTATTTAAGACGGGAGAGAAGTCATAAGGGAAGTTGAGAGAGAGAGAAAGAAATAACTATATGAGGAGAATTAAGAATAATTCTAATGCATGTTTGAAAAACTCCAGACTTGGCTATAAAATAGCTAAAATGACATCACTGCCCTTGAGTATGAGCAATAAATCAACGACGATAATTGACTTCATTATGTTAGCCCACGACATGAGTTCAAAAGTGAACAGAAGAAAAGGGGTGAACGAAGAAGAAGAAGACGAGATCACGACCCAATAGAAAGTCGACATTGAGAACAATAGGGCATCACTGCCGGGGAAAAACAACAATAACTACAATAATAACAAAAACGTAAACATAACAAACAATGGAGAGACTGAGAGAAACAAATGTAAGCAATTGTAATAGAAAAAAAAAAATAATCCAATATCAAAATAATGACATGAGCAACAACAATATCAAAACAATGACAGAAACAACATAAGCAACGACAACATTAAAAACAAACAAAAGTAACAAGAACAACAAAAGTTCATAAAACAACAAAAATGCATAGAACAACAAAAGTATCAACAAGACAACAACCAAAAACATCAAGAACAACATAATATCCACAACAAAAACAAAATCAAAAATAAAAAGTACCAACAACAAAAAAAGTTCATAGAACAACAAAATCAGCAAAATCAAAAAATAAAAATACTACCAACAACAAAATTACATAGAACAACAAAATTACATAGAACAACAAAACTATAATAAACAACAAACCAACTGCAACAACACCACCAACTACTTAGAACAAGAGCAAACAACAACAATGACAAAGCTAAGCCGCATTCAAAGGCTTTAAAAGCCTTCAAGTTGCCACCGGATTCTCCCGTTCACGATTCCACCCAAAGCCAAGCGATGCCGAGGGTGCAACGCGGAATGCATTCAGAACTTTGGTGCAGTCTGTGGAAAGGGTGAGAGCATAGAGAGGCGGAGAGAGGGGCCAAGAGAGAGAGAGGCGTGAGAGGGGCCGAGAGAGAAGGGCATGAGAGGGGCCGAGAGAGAAGGGCGTGGCGCACGCGACAGTCTGAAAGGCGGCGGCTCGACGCCGGTCACAAAAGCACCGATCCCACGACGCCCATCCACCCATGCACCTTGCCACGCCCTCTTGAGGATATGTGTCGAATGGAAGGAGGCGAACGATGAGGTTGAAAAGAGACGGAGGAGAAGAGAGAAATGCATTGCGGCGAATGCACTTGGAGTACGCAGCTAGGATAGCGAGGTGAATGAGATGGATGGAAGGAACTGGAAACAGGAAGCTGGGTGCAGGGAGCCGCTTGAACCGCATTTAAATATTTGCAAACGCCGCGATTGAGACGCATGCGAAGGATAAGGAAGGCGGATAATAAGTTGAAGAAGGAGGTGGTGGAGGCCAAGGAGGATAAGGTGGATAAAGAGGAGAACGCAGAGAAGGATTATGAAGAAATGGAGGATGTGAACGAAGAGAAAGAGAAGGTTGATGTGAAAGAGGAGAAAGAGAAGGTGAATGTCGAGGAAGAGAAGGTGAATGCGGAGAAGAAAAGATGAAGCTCTCGGATTTGGGATTATTTTCCGGGATTTATGGCTTTTACGGATTCCATAGAATGGCTCATGAGAAGCCACCAAGAAGACTTTTCGCTGGTACTGAAGACAAATCTGTTCGGTGGTACTGAAGAGAAATATTTTCGATGATACTGAAGGGAAATCTACGACAATGCCATGAATTTCGAGAGGAGACGAACAACACTTTGAGAGAATCCGTGCACGGATTTCCACCAACCAAGTTTGGGGTCAGGTCAGGTGGATTCCTTCAGAGAGACAACAAGGCACGTAGTTTCATATGTTCGACTATGTAAGCGAGGGTTTTTTTTTATGTATTTGTGTGAGTGTATTTTAATGTGAGTTTGTCCTACTGCCGAAGGATATGAAATGCAAAAGGAAATGTCGTTGAGAACGTTGTTCGTAGGACGACCCGATGTGTTTCTTGAAGCACTCGTTCTACATCCTTTTTTCCCTCCGTCTCCACTAAGTCGAAGCATGCAGCGATTCCACACATACTCACTCAGACACACACTCACTCTCACACACACACTCAATCACATACACTCTCACTCTCAACATCGGGAGTTTTCCCCTCGTTTATTTGCAAACCCTCAAGTGAAGAAGATCAAGTGCAAGCTTGATCCACATAGTCAGAGTTTTATTTAAATAAATACTGAGTCTTCAAACGGCGACAACGACTAAAGGTGTCGAGAGGATGTTGGGTGAGAGGGAGAAGGAAAAATGTGTCCGGCATAAGGACATCGTGCATGGAAAACATATCTAAACAGAGAGAGAAGACATTGAGGACTCCTTCTTGTCGATGAGATCGAAATGTGAAGACGATCAGGGTTTCGTAATCGGAGGATTCGCTGGATAAGACAGAATCTCAGAGGATGAATGTTTCTATATAAACGAAAAGAGAGAAAGATGAGAAGATAAGGAAGGAGGAGGAAAAAAGGCGAACAGAGGAGAAGAGAAGACGAGACTAAAGAGAAGAAAAATCGAGACTGAGAAGAAAATTCGAGACTGAAGAAAAAAATACGAGGCAAAGGACAAGAAAAAATAAAGACAACTGGGTTAGGAAAAATAGTAGAAAATCCCATTATTCCTCTCGGCAGCCATAAAACTGAAGTCTCTGCATTGTGAACTGGTGTCGAGTCTTCTACGAACAGCTGGCAGCACTCGAGTGCGAAGTGCTGCTCACCCGACAATGTGGCCATATTTTTCGACCACAACGAGTGCGGTTTTATGGCAATGATGACAGCGACAACAACTACAATAACGATAACAACAACAACAACGAAAACAACAAAAGCGAGAACGATGACTACAAAAACAACGATGGTGACGATGACAGTTTGACGACGATTTCTCTAAGAAATTAAGCGATCAAAACGAGAGATTTTGTTATTGTTGTCGATGGAATCGAGAATTAAAATTAAATCGCACAGAAGAAGAAGAACTCTACTTTTCGTGCCTGGGTGATGTTGTTGATGGTGAAGAGACGAAGACACAGTGTTGTTGTGACGATGGCACAGTGTTGTTGGCCATCATTACGAGCCAAAGTATGCACAACAAACCAATAAAAGTCCGGGGCGTCGCGAGTCCTGCGAGGCCAGGACAACCCACCAGCCAATCCTCTCAATTCTTCTTCTCCTCCATCTCTCTCTCGTTCCTCCTCTCCTTATCCTCCCCGTCCTTCTCATTCTCTTCATTCTCCCTTCAACGAGTGGGTCATAAAATCTGAAGACAAAACGTTCCACCACCAGCCGCCTCGTCTCGCCCTCGTCTATTTCTTTGGTCTTGGCTCGTAAAAACGCGAAGTACATGAGACGCAGACATAAAACAGCGCATCGTCTTCATCGTAGACTTCGTCATCGCCTTCGTCTCACACTCCGTCATCGTCTTCGTCTTCTGCTCCATTTTCCTCTTTGGCTTCCATTTCTCTCCGGTCGATCGAATTCTTTCGTTCAAGACAAGAGTGAATAAGACAGTGACTTAAGAAGGAGGAATGCGGTTGATGGAAGACGTTTGAGGGGGTTGATGACGTTTAGTGGGCGGTTTCGTTGTCTCCAAAGCATTAGCAACATCTTGTTGACGCTCATCCCATGTCATCACATCATGTGTCCTTGGGAGTTCTTTCTCGAAGGCGATAACTCTGAATTGATTGCATAATTTTGTTGACTTTGAGGATTCCGCCGACAATTGACTTGTTTATGAGATGGGATATGTCACGAGGGCGTGATGGAGGCGGGACGGAGGCGGTGGGCGGCTCTTGTAGTAGAGAGTTTATAAAGTGAGAAGGTTGAGGGAAGAAAAAACTTAAGGGAAGAAGAAACGCAAGGGAAGAAGAAACGCAAGGGAAGAAGAACTCGAATGGAAGAAGATTCCACAAATAGGAGGCTCCATTAAAACTCGATCTCTTAAGAAACCGAAATATTTTTCTCATTTTTATGGCCACCCACTTTCCACTGCCGATACAACACTGTTCTGCAATTACCCCTGACAACATTGAAAGCCCCATAACAATTGGTAAGAAGAGTGAAAGAGAGCGAGAGGGAGAGAAGAAGAAGAGCTAGAATAAAGACATGGATACAAAACGCACTCCTCTCAAACAAGGCATAAATTGCTATTTTATAATTAATCGATAAAACGATAAAAGCTGCAGGCACAAATTCACAAACACACATACAGACAAATACGACTGACACACACATAAAGATGGAGACACACATTGACATGGAATCGAGGATAATACAAAGTTCATGTTTATTTTCGATGCGAAGCGGTTAAATACACACACACTCACGAATGGAAACAAACACATAGACACAAATAGCCCAATATGCATACCTAATCCAACCGCACACACTCACGACCTCTGATCGACACAGGGGCACGATGAGGATGGTGTGTGCGTGAGATTGGCATGGTGTGCGTGCGATTCTGATGGTTTGCGTCTGCCTGTCCGTTTATTTATCATCGACATCGGAACTCGTGTCTCATGTGCGCCATTTTGTACTCCTGTCGATGGCTGTCTCCGGCTCTCTGACAGTTGCTCGAAAATTATTTCGAATGCGATCTGACAGATGGTCTGCGAGTGGACATGCCCCCGAATTTGTGGACAGACAGCCGTGACCGAAATATAGACAGCCGTGACCGAAGGACAGACATCATGAGCGACCAAACATGGACAGTTAGGTGAGCCAGAGATCAAAACTAAATGAAGGACGAGGTGGTCCTTTGTGGGTGGTTCACTCTGTCAATCTGGACACACACTGACAGAAACATTCTTTCAATGAATATTTATAGAGCCTTAAGGCGTGTCACGGATAGGATTTGAATGCAATATCTAGAGAAATTTTGTCAAGAGACGATTTTCTAATAACTTGAAGGAAGATCAGCCCTCATTCTATGGAAATGATAATTCCAATGGAAACGTCTTCGTTTGACTGTGATTTTCATAAGCAACCCTTGGCAACCCTTGATTACGACAAGTTCAATAATTGCGGTGAGCCATGGCGCGTGTTTTGCTTCATTGGAAATCCACTTTGGTATCTATAAATTATTAATCCGAGGCCTTCTACTTGAACTCTGCAATTAACCCATTTCTTACCCTTGCCCCTGGTGGTACCGAGAACTACGACGAAGGCTTCGTATAATCGCCAACAAACCTCCTACGACCCCAAACTGTCTTCATACGACCCCATGCAATCATCCTTCGACCCTTCAACTCCCTTCGACCCCTTTCAACCTCACTCACAACGCCGATAAACTTCGCTTTGCACATTGCATTTGCATGTAGCTAAATTCGAAATTCAAAATGAGCGATTTTACATGCGAATAGACACAAGAACAAAGACTACTACTGCTATTTCTACTACAATACATCTTTTTCTCCAACTATCATTGGATGAATAGACGGATAGATAGGCAAATAAATTGATGGATAGATAAGTAGAAAAACTTCTCTACTTCTCCTCTCACCAACTTCTCCTTTCATCACCTTCACCACAATCACCTTTCACCACCTTCCGTTTGGCATCGAGGACAATGGGATAATGTCCACTGGTTATCGATTATTTTCGCCAATAGCTGGACAGTCTTGCGAGTTTTGACACTATCCATAGTGCCTTCTCTTTCGCTCCTTTCCTCCATATCCTCCTCCTGCCTGTCAGTCCATGAGAGACCATGAGTTCGCGTGACACGGGTTCCCGGCGGAAGACATCGGATGCATCGGCGGACCGGAATCAAAAAAAAAATCAAAACCTGTGACCCTTTGACAGCTGATTGATGGACATTCGTTCGTTCGATGGCCCCTCGAGTGTCACGAGTTGATCCCACGGCAACAAGAGGCTCATTATTCGTTGTAATCCAGGTCATTAGGTTTAGGCCGAATTACATTGTGGCCCTTCTTTGACCAAAACGGACTGTTCGGCCACCTTTTGTGCTTCGGGATCAGTGTAATTGCTTCATATGAAAACACCTCATTTGGGATGAAAAGACCTCATTTGGGATGAAGACTTTATTTGGGATGAAGACTTTATTTGGGCTGAAAACCTAATTTAGATGAAAACCTAATTTGGTGCTTCAGAATGGACTTCGATTTGCCTCAATCCTCTTATAATTGATTATTGATCAATGAGAGAATTGGTGGAAAGGCGGGAACATTAACAAGCTCGGGGATTTACGATTGATCAATTAAATATCCGCATGAATTATTCAACACCTAATTAGGGTCTATGTCTAGGCCTCATTTCGTATTCCCACATGTGTTCCTTGTCATCGCATCGGGACGTCGACGGCGTCTCTAACTCCGATGGGCATAAGCCTTAATCGTCAACTGTCCTGAGGCGAGCGGAAACAACTCATCGGACTCATGGCCAAAATCATTTTGAAATGTTTTGCAGGACTCCATGGTCATAGAACGAATTCCCTGAGAGGGCCAAGGAGTGGCCAATTAAAACCGGTGATGCCATATTAAAACTGGCCATGTTAAAACCGTATTTTTCCATTCGACACTTGAATATGGGTGAAGGATATCAACCAATTAACCACAAGAGACGATTTACATTTGAATTTTCAATTATTTTTATTTCCGGAAAATTGCAATTGTTCCCTTCACTTTTTTACCCCCGGCTATCGGTGACACGTGGGGATCGTGAGGGGGTTTGGAGAAGACGAGGGGGCGCTGTGAAAGTGGGTTGAATCCTAGCATATGTCACATTTGCCACATTTGTTACCGCTGCTCATTTATCATCCTGCTGTGGCATTCAAGGTGCTCGCTCTCACGGGTCAATTCACTCCGATGTAACTTAGGTTTTTCCACTCTTCTCCTTTCACTCTTCCCTTCTACATTTGTCACTCTCTCCCTCTCTTCACCTTTTTCTCTCACTCTTCACATTTTTCCCTCTCTCTTCACATTTCCCCCCCCCCCCCCCCCCCCCTCTCTCATTTTCTCGAGTTTGGATACTCGATTCGGGAGTAGAATTCCACTCATGTCCCCGTAGAACAATAAACTTTTAGCTGGGCTCAACTTTAATCTTCACATGAAAGTTTAATAAATCGCCCAACAACTACAATTACAATGAAAGCTATTTCAACAACAATAGCAATTACAAGAACAAAACAAAAATAACAATAGCAATTACAAAAACAAGAAAAACAAAAACAATAATAACATTTACAACAACAGTAAATAATAGGAAAGCAATTACAAATACAATAGATATTACAAATACAATAGAAATTACAAATACAACAGAAATTACAAATACAACAGCAATTACAACAAAAACAATGACAACGCTAACAAACACTACCACATGTTACAACATCAACACACTTACATTACACCCACACACTAACCTCATACACACAAACACTTCAATATCACACACACACACAGTTCTATCTCACACACATGCGACACGCACGATTAAACTACGTGACTTTGTGTGCGTTTCGAGCGTTTATATTTAGATTCCTGGTCGATAAGCGTTCGTCCACGCGCTCCACGCCCCCTTTCTCTCATCGTCCCACCCATAATACTTCCGTTCTATCGTTGCATATTTTTAGTTTTTCAATAATTTTAATAAAACGGCTGGCAACGCTGGCATCGGCACGAAAGCCACGTTGAGCCAGCTTTCGTTCGACTCGAAGAACCCGAAGTTCGTTCGGGGTGAGAGAGAGAGACGACAGGAATCAGGTCGAAGTATAATTGTGGGGTTTGCGGAATAAAAATCGTGTTTTATATAAAAGAAAAAACAATCTTGTTTTATATAAAAGGATATCGTTGGCTCTTTCAGAACATGAAGAACAAAAATCCTTACCGAATGTTTGTAGAATTCTAATCGAGTGATAGAAATAGAAACATCGATTAATGAAGTTCTTAATGGATCTTTGTACCTTGTATAATTATGTACTATAGGTACTTTTTTTAATGATATCTATATTGGTGCTTGACAAGAGTTTCGTTTTTTCCTCTAGTCCTAATATAAATAATCAATTGTTGCAATGATCTACTTTGGTTCAATTCATTATTTCGGAACATTAATTCATGACGTCTGTCCCATTGGAAACCCTCGATAAATTATTAATACCTGTCAATAAAGGCCCAGAGTAGTGACATCTGATAATGAAAACGAGTCGTTAAAAATCAATTGTCCCGTGAATTTATGCATTAATGTGTATTTTAAATGTCCTCTCGATGGGCGTTACCGCAACGGGCGAAGGCGAGCGAGAACGGTCAGAGGTTGTTCAACCATCGTTTGGTCGATAGCGATGGTTTATGGCCTTATCGCGAGTTTGTGGGATTCATAAAAACTTTGGCAAAGAAATGAATGGCAGAATCAATCGCACACAGGTGGCAACGACCACAACAACGACAATCGAAATCGAAATCGATGACGATGATGAGAACGAAGACGTCGCTTGAGAGAAATCGAGTGAAATTTCATCGATGACAGCGACTTTTCAATGGGTTCTCGACAATTGATTTAATTGACTGACTGATTGATGGATTGTCATTTTGATTGATCGACATAGTGGTTGAGTTTCACTCAAGCATTTTAAGGATGTCTAAATGGCTGACGAAATATGCGACGCACCCTGTTTCACCCTCCTGGCTCGAACGAACGCACAACTGTAATGGATTCCCACGACAAGGACATGCTAAGCTGGCGGCGTGACACACCAAAACAACATGACATATCGCGATGTTCTCCTCTTCTGGAGAAACCAAGAGAAATGGAAGAATTCTGTCGAACTGGATTGAATTTCAATGAACGAAGATGAGGGAGGATCATGGGAGGAAGGATGGATCCTGTCATCATGAAATTTCAACCATCCAAAAGAAGCTGTGGCGGGGAAAGAGGTAGCAAAAAAAAAACAACGAGAATAAAAAGCAGTACAAGAAAAAGAATTTAAAGAAAAAACAAAAAAAAAGTGAAAATAAAAAAATAACAAGTAAAATAAATAAAAAGAAAGCAGAAGAAAAAAATCTAAACTTGATGAAAATTCTAAAATAACTCTGGATTATTTAAAGCCCCCCGACAATTGAAAGTCTCCCCACTGTGGCGGAACGTTCAATCGATTTCATCAATCCACGTGCCACGAGCCATTGGCGGTTGGTTTAATTAAACGCTTTTGTGTGAATCGCGCGAAGATGGCCATTTGTCTTCATTTGCGTGTGAGCCACGACCACACAACGACCACACGACCCAGATTTGTGCAAGGAATCAAGGAATCTTGTGGTAACCACAGATTGTGAAATCCGTTTACTAGGACAAAGATAATGCAAATGGGCTAGGTTAGTTATAGACTAGATTAGTTAAAGATATTTCAATTAATGAAAATAAATGTTTATTTTATTTCAAGTCAAAATTGTATGCCTATCACTGACGATTGATAAGATTCAGTTTTTGAACTGATAACTAATTAAACTTCAGGTCAATTCCAAATGAAAAACAAAATATATTAATTAAATACCTACAACTATCTTATCGATGGGGAGAATGGGTAGAAAGAATAATAGGGAGATTGTAATAGAGAGAGAATGATGAGAGAATGATAGGGAGAGAGGAAGAGAGAAAATAGAATATCTTAGACTCTTCCAAGTGAAGAGGAGAACATAGTTTTATTTACAAAACAATTTTTCGACCACTTTATCAGCAGAATGAGAGCTTTAGAAAAGTGGAACAAAATCAAAGCAAATAAACAATCAGCATCAATTGCTAGTATCTCCACTCAGAATAGGAAGATATACCACATGTGGAGAAAGCAAGCTTTCGAAATCAACGGAGAGCTTATAAATCAGTGGGTCAATTAAGAATTCATTCAGTCAATTGTGCGGTGCCCACTAAAGGGGTTCTCGGTGAAAATGTGTCCGTGTTTCGTGACCTTCGCGCTTCTCGCCATCCTCGGTGGTTTGATCTATGCCTTTCTCGTGTGGAATTTCGGTTACTGGAAGAGGCGTGGCATCAAGGAGGCCAAGGCTCTTCCATTGTTCGGTAGTTTTCCCAGCCAATATACACAGAAACGGAATTTTATCTACGACATTGACGAGATGTACAAGTGAGTCGGCAAATTGTGGAATACAGTGAATAATGTGAAGACATATAGTTGACCTTGATCTTGCAGAAAGCACAAGAAAGACGAGAACTTCCTGGGTGTCTACAGCAGTCGCACCCCACAGATTCTGATCTTGAGCCCCGAATACGCCCACAAGGTGTACGTCAACGACTTCAAACACTTCCACGATAATGAGTTCACCAAATTCGTGAGTTTCCGAGAACTTTTCATACTTGTGAACTATGTAAATATATTTTGTATACTCCCAGGTCAGTAGGGACGTGGACATCATAATGGGCAACAATCCCTTCGTGCTGACCGGCGAGGAGTGGAAGGAGAGACGTGCCGAGATCACTCCTGGTCTAACCGCAAGTCGGGTATGTTACACAAAAATATCAATACATTTTTGTATTTAGCAAAATGCTCCTATATTCACAAACTAAATACGTTCAGGTGAAGAGTGTTTATCCGGTGACGAAGGAAGTCTGCAAGTCCTTCACCGAATACATCCGGAAGCAGAGCAAGATGGCCACCAAGGATGGTATCAATGCCAAGGAGGTAACTCAAGTGGATAATGGAAAATATCACTCGATTTTTATTGACTCTCCTTGATTCGACCCAACCTCTCAGATCAGTCTTCGCTTCACCACCGAAGTTGTATCCGACTGTGTGCTCGGCATCAAAGCGGCCAGTTTCACCGATCGCCCGACTCCGGTTTACGAGATGACCAAAAAAGTCTTCGATCACTCATTCTTCTTCCTCATGTACAATGCAGTGGCGAATTTGTTGCCTCTGATTCGTAAATTCTACATGGCTCGATTCTTCTCTATGGAAGCAGAGAAATTCTTCTTTGATCTGATGCAGACCTCGATCGATTTGCGTCGTCAGTCGAGAAGTGGCGATCGTTTGGATTTCCTCAACTACATGCTCCAGCTGCAGGAGAAGAAAAACCTCTCCACAATGGATCTGACGTCGCACACGATGACCTTCTTGGTGGATGGTTTCGAGACGACTTCTTTGGTCTTAGCTCATACCTTGTTATTGGTAAGATCTGAGTGAGTTATCGTCATGATCATGTTATAGTTTTTGATTTGTTCAGCTTGGTCGGAATCCTGAGGTGCAGGAAAAGTTGCGCAAAGAAATCGAGTCCATCGACGAGCTGAGTTTCGAAGCAATCAACGACATGCCCTATTTGGATGCTTGTTTTCATGGTAGGGAATTTTTTATTACTAATTCATCATTATTCAAATGACTCTTTCTCCACTAGAGAGCCTTCGTATATTTTCCCCTCAGATGGTGTCGAACAAACTCTGCACCGACCCCTATGAGATGGTCAATAAGGATGGTACCAAGCTCCAGTTGGAGGTGGGTACCACGGTTCTTGTTCCAGTCTATTGTCTGCACCATGATCCGGAAATCTATGAAAACCCCGAAGACTTCATACCCGAGCGTTTCCTCGAGGAGAACGGAGGCGTCAAGAAGTATCGGGAAATGGGCGCCTATTTGCCTTTCGGTGATGGACCCCGAGTTTGCTTGGGTAAGTTCGATTTTGATGGTTTATGAAACTTTATTTCGATGATCTCTTCTCAACATTTAGGTATGCGTTTCGCCATGACTCAACTGAAATCGGGAATTGTTGAGATTTTGAAAAACTTCAACATCAAAGTGAACCCGAAAACTCGCAGGGACAATTATGTCGATAAGACGTATTTCATGAGTCTCTTGGAGGGCGGCATTTGGTTGGATTTCGAACCGAGGAACTGAAGATGAACAAATTTACTATATACAAATATCTTGTAGTCCTTTAGTGATAGTGATAAAATGTAATTAAAAAAATTTTAATATATATTTATTTTGTGATTATATGAAAAACACGGTTAATCAAAAATCGAAAATTTTTTTAATTCCAATTTTTTTTTAAATCAACAATTATTTTTTGATGAATTCTAGAAATTAAAAAAAAAAAATATGTTGTGTATTTTTTTTTTAATTTTTATATTTGAAAAATTATTTTCCCTTAAAACGCGAAAATCGACCCAAGTTATGATATTTAAACCTTATTAGTTAATATATTTTACGACTAAAATCAAATCCAATTGTATGAAACTAGGCCGATGTTTTTACAATAATATGTTGTTGTTGATGAAACTATGACAAAATATTATCAACCAGTTATCTTTAAGTGATGGTAGAGTACCACAAATGCTTCCGATTGACAGCATATCTGGAGATGTCTAGCAGCGATAGCAATTGTTGCTGATAGGGGGAGACAGTAGCGAGACCTCGACACTGACTTTACAAAACAATCAATAGAAGCACTGATGAGCTCAATTGGTTGTTATCATCGCGGCATGTTGTTGCACAAACCCAGTCGAGTGGAGGCATCCAACAACAAATTGATTGTAATTGAATCGACGCCGCCGTAGTCGCTATGGTAGCCACAGAGCATGTGGATTAATCTGCATGACCATTCGGAACGCGAAGCGAAGAGACGTGTGGAAGTGAAGAGACTTGTGGATGTAAATAGACTTGTGGAAGTGAAAAGACTAGACTTGTGTACGAGAAGAAACTTTTAGAAGAAAGGAAACTTCCATCGAAATGTGTCCGTGTTTTGTAACCCTCGCCTTGCTCGCGATAGTCGTGATCTTGGTCTACGTCTTCCTTGTGTGGAACTTCGGCTACTGGAAGAAACGTGGCGTCAAGGAGGCCAAGTCCCTTCCATTGTTGGGTAGTTTTCCCAATCAATATACGCAAAAACGTAACGTCGTCTACGATGTGGACGATCTATATAAGTGAGTATCCAAAAAGAATCAAGAGAGATCCCATTCTATATAGTTTTTATTCAGAAAATACAAGAATGATGAGAATTTCCTGGGAGTCTACAACAGTCGGACACCTCAACTGTTGATCCTGAGTCCCGAACATGCGCGCAAGGTTTTCGTCAACGACTTCAGAAGCTTCCACGACAATGAGTTCTCGATATTTGTGAGTTTCTAAAGACTATTATACTCTTATTTAGTATATTTATGTACTGTATTTACTTCCAGATTAGTAAAAAGGTCGATGTTATCCTGGGAAACAATCCTTTCATTTTGACTGGGGAGGAGTGGAAGGAGAGACGTGCCGACATCACCCCTGGTCTGACCCTTAGTAGGGTGTGTTTCCATAATCTGTGATTGATTTTTATACTTCGTCATTTACTGAAACTCATTTAGGTGAAAAGTGTTTATCCGGTGACGCAAAAGGTGTGCAAATCCTTCACCGAATACATCTGGCAGCAGAGCAGGATGGCGCCAAAGGAGGGTCTCAATGGAAGAGATGTATGTATCACGTGATATATATAACTTCTCCTGACAATCATCACTTATCCTTAATATCAATACTTCTTGTCATATAAGATCTGCCTTCGCTTCACCACCGAGCTCGTGTCCGACTGTGTGCTCGGCATCAAAGCGATGAGTTTCTCCGACCATCCGTTGCCCATCTTCGACATGACCAAGAAAGTCTTCGAACAATCGCTTTTCTTCAACATCTACTCGGCCATTGCGAATCTGGTGCCACAACTGAGGTGTCTCTATATGCCACGATTCTTTTCGAAGGAGGTCGAGACGTTCTTTTTCGATATCATGAAGTCGGCCATCGAATTGCGTCGCCAGAAGAAGGACGATGATCGTGCTGATTTCCTCAACTACATGCTTCAATTGCAGGAGCGAAAGCAGTTGACCACAATGGAAATCATGTCGAACACCATGACATTCCTGACCGATGGCTTTGAGACAACGGCCTCTGTTTTGGCTCATACTTTGCTATTGGTAAAAGAATTCTGAATATTCATTATCAATCTATTAATCTTTCTGGTATTCTTTGTAGTTGGGACGTTATCCGAAGACCCAGGAGAAGTTGCGGCGAGAAATCGAGGCTCAGAATGCCATTGATTTTGATGCCTTGACCGAGCAGTTGCCTTATCTGGATGCTTGTCTACATGGTAAGCTAGCTCTTTGACTTTAAACTCCACAACTCACATTTCCTCTTGTCCATGTCATTTGCAGAAGCCATTCGTCTGTTTGCTCCCCAGTTGGTGGCTCGCAAAATCTGCACCGCTCCCTGTGAGTTGGTCAATAAAAACGGTCAGAGCGTTCGGTTGGAAGTCGGAACCGTTGTCCAAGTGCCAATCTATTGTCTGCACCATGATCCCGAGATCTACGAGAACCCCGAGGACTTCGTGCCCGAGCGATTCCTCGAGGAGAACGGTGGAGTGAAGCGCTATCGAGAGATGGGCGCCTACTATGGATTCGGTGATGGACCCAGAATGTGCATAGGTGAGTTTTCGAGAATTCGTCTGTTGAAATTCTTTTCATTTATTTCTCCTTTAAAGGCATGCGCTTCGCTTTGGTGCAGATGAAGTCGGCTCTGGTGGAGATCATCAGAGACTTCAATGTCAAAGTTAATCCGAAGACAAGGAAGGACAACTACCTGGATATGTCTATCTTCATGGGAAACTTGGACGGCGGCATTTGGCTGGATTTTGAGCCGAGAAACTGAGGAACATTTGTGGAACTAATAAAATATTGAACAAAAGGAGAAGGGACCAAAAGAAATGGGAACAAAAGCAAAAAAGGTATAAAAGAAAAAAATGAATAAAAGCAAAAGGAAATAAAAGCAGAATTGAACAAAAACCCTTTGACAAATACATTTTTTTTTGCGTTTAACGTCAAGAACAATAAATTAATTATTCACCATGACGTCATGCGATTCCATAGTTCTCATAGTCTGGCAGCACTACTCCGAGTCTAAATGAGAAAACTTTTCCATGCTCACTCACTCATTCGGTTTTATTGCCGTCCTGGAGGGAGTTTTTTTTTTCCTACTACTACTACTACTACCACTTCTACTACTATTGTGAATGGAGTGAAAGTTAGTCAGTCGCATGGTTGGAATGTGCTGTCGGGGGGTTGTGGAAGGTGTGGCGTGTATTTGCACACGGACACCCATCATCGTTCGAGGAGGAACAAAAACTAAGTTCAGAGTTTTATTTGTTTATTATGAGGGGTTGCCGAAGAAATTTTCGACTTTTGTCAGGTTCTCTAATAAAATAATTAAATTTACTCGGTTTGGTTTTCAGAAGAAACTTCAGTTCTTGAGTAAAATATAGATATTATAACGACTTTCTCTGTTTCCTTTTACGATTCCAACTCTGACTCTCACTCATTTTCTTATTCTCTCTCTGTCTATCACTCCTTCTCCCTCACACATGTCTCGATTATGAATCAGCATCAATTTGAAAATTCGATCGATTCGTCGAAAAAGCTTTGTTTGTCCTAGAATTGTCGAATATATTTCTTTCTCTCTCTCTCTCGCTCTCTCTCTCTCGCTCTCTCTCTCTCTCTCTCTCTCTGTCTCCCTTTCTTTGTCCCTCACACACAAACACAGACAGACAGACCACTAGCCAGATAGACATCTAGACACAGAAACAAGTTGTGAGTTTAAAAAGTTTCTGAACGTGATAAAAACTCGAATGTTCTCTCTCGCTCTCCCATTCCGTACCCTGAGGGACTTTTTGCTGATTGTTTCGGATTTCTCTGCTCTCTCTCTCTCTTTCTTTGTCTTCATTTGAAGTTCGCTTGTAGCATTTGCCTTGATTCCTTTGGACTGTTTTTTTTTTCTTTTCTAACCATTTTGTGTAATTGACTTTATGTTTATTATCGGTTTTGTTGTTGTTGTAGGAGTTGTTGTTATTGTAGTAGTAGTTGTTATTGTAGTAGTTGTTGTTGTAGCTCATGTTTTTGTTGCCATTCAAGGGTACAACAACTTTGGAAAAGATCCTGGCGCCAAAGTGGAAATCACTTTAGTTTTTTTATTTCGATTTTTACCTCGTCGTCCATTGAATCTATTTTTGGAATAGATTTTCGTGTTAGTAACTCGTCATGTTCGAGTGTATTTGCGAGTGGTGTATGCGAGATTATGAGTTTGTGCTAATGTTTGTCTTCGGTGGCGAGCTGTGATTAATTTTTTATTGTTTCGTGTCACAAAAGAAGGAAATTAAATTTCCTTGGCGGCCGACGATCCGGCGAACGATTTGTTTTCAGTTGATTTTCGGTTTTTTGTTCCTCTTTTTTCACATTCCTTCTCAAGTGGCGGTAATTTCCTTTAAATGCTAGTTCTCATTTCGAGGTATTCCCAAAAATAGACCTCGTTGTGTCCGATTGCGCCACGAAATCACAGTATTTATTTCCATTTAATTACGAGGAGATCACAAGGTCGGAGTTCGTTGTTAAAAATCAATATCAGGGAAAATATTTATTTTGGAAAAATTATTTTCTAAAAAATTATTTATGTGTGATAAATATTTATATATTTTTTGGTAAGGAAAAAAATATTTATATTTAATTCAAAAAAACTACATAAAAAATATTAATTGAAAATATTTATCAAAAAATTTACCAATTTCCCAAAACTATCAAAAACAATTTGATTATATAATTTCAAAAATTTTAATCGAAAATAATTTTCAAAAATATTAACGAAAATATTATTTCAAAATATTTATCAAAAATAAAAATAGTTTTCAAAATCAAAATCAAAAATATTTACAAAAATTTATTAAAAAAATTCAACAAAAATATTCATCAAAAATAGTTTCTCAAAAATATTAACCAAACAATTTTTACCAATAATATTTAACAAAATGTTTACCAATTTTGAAACTTTAATGAAATTTAAAAATTCTATAAAAGTTCATGTTGAGAAAAAAGAATTCTTCAAGGTAAGAGATTTCCTTCGGTCAATTAACGCCAGATTATTCCACAAAAAAAACCGCTGAGAAATCCGCGGAAAACGACGTCATTAATGCCCCAATCTTGGAAGGACATCTCATCGCGAGACGAGGCGAGAGTCCTTGGGCTTGTAAACAGCATGGAAAAAGAGCAAACGAAGAAGTCATCAAGAAGAATCAACTCGTAGTTCGTCTTATATCTCGTTCGCTCCCTGCGGCGCCATCTTTGCTACGGTTCCAATTGTTTCTCCCTTTCTCTTTCTTTCTCGTTCTTTTGTAAATTGGCCCAGATTTGGCGCGAACAAAGATCAAATCTCAAAGCAATTAAGTTAACAACTTTTAAACAAACAAAAACTCAGATCAAAATTAGCGCAGAAAATAAAAGGCAAAAGCGACGATGTCGACGTCGGCAGCAAGGACAAAGTCGACGGGGTTAAGGGGGGTGTGGCAGGGATGCCTCGGGTGGCACCGGAATCAGGGCCATTCGAAGAAATGCATTCCCATCAAAAACTCTCATATGAGACGATCCAAATGCATTCATTCGCAAAGGAAATATTCGAGATATGTGTGTATGGGATGGAGTATAAAGTCTCTAGTAGATGTGTGACGTAAACTAATATACGATTTTTGCACTCAAACATTGCACAAATACAGATACACTCACAAAAAGACAAACACACACCCGTACATGAATATATGACATAAAGTAGGAAATCCTTTTCGCAATCTCGACAGCATGGAGGATATTTTATATATATTTTTCAGTTGATAAAAGAATTTTCAGCGTCAGAACACAGAGAGAGTAGAAAAAGGAAGTAAAAGGATAGAATTCGAGAGGACGACGGACGATGTTGAGATTACGGTAAATGGAATATGCTGAGAGAAAGAGTGAGAGACGCCGAAACCAATCTGAGAAGAAAACCAACAGGATCCACCTTGAAGAACGAAAATTAGGTTTTAGGAATAGGAACAGATTTTATTGAGCTCGAATATCAAACAGAAGAGAAAGAGGTCCTTTGGGAATATCATAAAGAGGAGATCCTTGGGGAGGAGAACGATTCCTATGATGGGGTGTTTTCAAAATGTTTTGTTCCATCATGAATTCATAATCAAGGATATCGTTTTCAATTCGAGAATATGAAATTTTCTCACTCTCTCTCTCTTTGAGCTGGCTGCCACATTAGCAAAGTTCCGACAGGAGGAAGGAAAAACATCTACAAAAAGAATGAAATGAGCGTAAATTTCCAAAAGGGGCGAAGTGGGTTGCCCTCATCAATTAATGCACCATTCAAAGAATTCGCTCGCTAAAACTTCAACTGGAAATATTAAAATTTTGCGGAAAATCGCGAAGAAATCTGAAAGTTCAACTCTTAAGATTCAAACACTCAAACACATACTAGAGTAAAGGCATTAGTGCGGAAGTGTTGGTGTACACACACCCACACATACATATATATATAGCTTCCCACTCGTTTGTTGTTATAAGTTCGTAAATTGATTTTGATGCAAAACTTCCGAAGGAGGAGGAGGCGAAGTCGGTGTGGGATGGAAAATTTCATAATTTATTTAATTATGGAAGACGTTTGCGAGATGCATTTGCATACGTTTGTATGTATGAGTCAGTGAGTAGCTCCGGTTATGTATATGTGTTTCTACATGTGAGTGTGTATGTGTTAGTAGTGTATGTGTTAGTAGTGTGGATGCAGCTTTAATGCATGCGTATGCAATAATTCTTGAGTTTTATATTTTATTACATTCGCGAAAACTTTTGAAAACAAAGTAACATGATGTTCTTTTTCATCTTTTCCTTTTTCCTCATCCTAAAGAACTTTTCTTGACTTTTGTAAAAGTAGAGGCAAAATAATTTTGTTGTTGTCATTAATGCTATTCCCGACATAAGCAAATCACGAACTTAATAAAATTTGCAGTATGTGTTTTTTGCAAGATAATATTTTTGTTACGAAAGAATTTTTGTTGTTGGGGGAGAATTCTTTATTCATGCGAGATAATTTTTTGTTCATTCGAAATAATTTATTTTACGAAATAATTTTTGTTCTTGCTTTAGAATAATTAAAACTTTGTTCCCTGAATTCAAACAAACTTATGTATACGACGAAAGTTTCGGAAGAACATAAAATAAATTGACTGTATTTTGATTCCATTCTCAACTTCATGATGTTAAGAAAAACTTTAAGGAAGTCAAACCGAAAAAATATCTAAAAATATTTCGACTAATAATTATAGAATAATATCATTGTAGTCGAAATAAAACAATAATAATCCCAATAAAATTATAACAAAATCAATGTCATGAATTTCTCATGAAAGGATTCTCCGTGTCCCAAATATCCCTCGATCCCAAATAACCCTCAATCTATCCATCTGTCCCTGGATATAGAGCAAGCCATGACCCACAGCTGTTAGTCCTCCATCTATCCATCTCATCTGTCGCCCTCTAAGCTATCTCTCTCTCATTCACTCACTCACTCACTAAAACTATCGCCAATCGAATCATCAGCTAGCAATTGATCCGTTTTAACCCCACCATTCATCTGTCTGTCTATTCCTCTATCTTTCTCATTCTCTCCCTCTCATTCTCTCCCTCTCATTCTCACTCTCTCCCTCTCGTTATTGGCGCGACATTCGCCTGTAGCAACTGATAGTTTTTCTTTTATCTCTTTTTCTAGAGGTACAAAAAAACAGAAAAAATAAAAGAAAATATGACGAACAATGGAGAGAATTGCGAAGTGCGCGAATGTCAACAAATCAATATTTGCTCAACTTCACGCTCCACTGTATTTTTATTTAATTCTATTGTTTTGTTTTTGCATTGGTTTTTCTTTTATTGGTATTTTTCTTATTTTCCGTATTTTTGTTTCCATTTTTGAATAAATTTTCGTTGGATTTTCTCATGAACAAAATTTTGTTGGTAAAAATAATCAAATAGCAAAAATAACAGAACTATAGAAATAGGAAAAAATATAAATACCAAAATAAATAACAATAGCAAAAAATTAACATAACAAATAATAAAAATAGAAAAAATAACAACAGAAAAAAAAACCAAGAATATTAAAAATGTAAACACAATAAAAATAGCGTGGAAAATAGTGGCAAAAATAATATTGCCAAAAACAACAACAATACCAACGACTACAATTGGAGACCAAACTACGAAAATTTCAGAACTAAACGACAACAATTCAAGAACCAACGATAATAATAGTGGAACCAACAAAACTAATACCAATAAAACTTAACGAAACAATAAAAAAACCCTCGAAATAAACCTCGGGAAAAAAAGTCAAAAAGCGTGCTGAAGGAGAGAATTTGAGTGGAGGGAGGTTTGGCATAGGGATACAGGGTGATACAGTTGAATCGAGAGAACAATGTGAAGACTTCAGAGTCGTAAATTTTTGGAGTCGCCAGGAAAAAAAAGAAATAGAAGACCTACAAGTGACCACTGGATTTTAGTCATAGTTTCATAGTTTTCGCTCATTCTCCAATGCATTTTCACCTCGAGTTGACTCCCACTGCGGTTATGTAACTGTCACTTTCTCTCTCACTCTCTCTGTCTCTCTGTCCTTCTCTATATCCCTCTCCCTTTCTCTCGCCTTCTCCTCCTCCTCGTCCCTGAGGTTGGTGCGGAGGAAATTCATGAGCCAGAAAATAGAATCGATTTTGTGGAAACTCTTGGCTCCTCTCTTCTTGGCTCATGGTCTTCGGTCTTCCCTGCATATTCACTCTTCAGGAAATGATTCTCATTTCCGTCTCTCGTTACACGTGCCGCCATCGCAATCATCGTCATCATCGTCACCGTCGTCGTCCTCATCATCATCATCAACAGAGTTTCTGGTTGTGATTTCTTCATTACGACAAATTCTGTCTAATTCATGCATATTCGCAATAATGTGGCAACGCTATGACTTCAAGAATCCCTCGCCGATTTCGTGAAATAATTATATCAACAAAAATAACAATAATATTAAGAACAACAATAAAAATAACAACAAATGAAAGCACATTAACCTTGGCGCCCAAAAACCCAACGACACACACATGCAAACAATATCAAGTATGTATTGGTGACTTACTATGCCCTCCGAAGGAAGAGGAAACGAGAAGGAAGAGGTAAAGAGACAGAAGAGAAAACGAGAGGGATAGATCACAGATCCGAATCCGATTCGGACCCTGACCCGGATCCGATCCTCGTGTTTCCTGGGCTCGATCGCATGGGAATTCATTCGACTTGCGAGAGAGCTTCGCTACAAAATCGTTCTCTGGGTCGGCTATTTCAGATATAACAACAAAAACAACAACAGCCACTGCGTTGAGAATTTTTGCAACAATTTTCGCAACAACAATAAACACACCACCAGCAACAACAACAAAAGCAGCATCCCAAAAGTTCGTTCGTCTTCTAATTTTAGTATCTAGTGTCGGTATTTTTATTGTTATTTTTACTTTTTTTTTTGTTTGTTGATGTTTTTATTTTCTTGCATAATTTTTTTTTATTTATTTTCTTATATTATTATTTTTTTCTATTTTCTTGTATAGATGATATTTTTATTTTATTTTATTGTATAATTTTTTATTTTCTTGCAAAATTTTTTTTTTTAATTTGATGTCGCAGACACCGCCGAACGAGTGCGAAATTTGTTAAAGATACAATTTGTATCTTAGACACATATTCACGTGAGAGTGTGTGTGTCATACACTGCGTTGACATTGAAATAGTTTGATAGGTTTATATTTTCCCTCTCCCTCTCCCATGTTTTATTTCTCTTTCCTCTCTTAGTTTTATTTTCATTTATTTTTTCTAATGAATTAAAGTGTAAATTTTGAGAAACTTTGGCGGCGAATGGAAAGTATCTCAGCTGTTGTTGTTATTTTTGATGTTGTTTTAGTTTTTTTTGCTGCATTTGCTGAATTCGTGTTCTACTAAAGACGAAAAAAGTCCCTGACCACGGTCGCCTCTGGTCGCATTCGCAGACGATGGCTAGAGTGGAATTTTTTTGCTATTTTATATCTATTTTTCTGAAATATAAATTTTTAGTTTTGATACATTTTTTCAGTTTGTTTTTTTATTAAATTTATTATCATAGAAATTAATTCTTTTATGTTGTTTTGTGACAAATTTGATTTTTTCAACCTCTACTAAATATTTTTTTTTTATATTTTTTTCATCATTTTCGGTCTCTTTCGAAATCGATTTTTGGTCGATATTCATGTTTTTCGATTCTGGGATTTTTCGTTTAATTATTTAAAATATTTTGAGTTAATAGTTTCATTATTTATTTAATTTGATATTCTCGATTTTTTATTTATGATCTTAATTACATCGAAGGAATATCAATAAGAAAAATAGGAAAAGAAAATTAATTTGACATCATTTCATTTGTAATTCAACTCCACGACTATGGGTTGTCGCTTGTTCTCCATAATTTGCGCCTCCTACAGATTGTGGCCTTGTACTTATTTCTAAGGATGCGAGCCAACATTTCTATTTCAGTTTTCTAATTTCTACTAATTTATTATATATTTATTTATTTATCCACGCCAAACGCAACCACTTGGCGCAGCCATCGACGCGCACGGCCCACACATCCTTAGCTTTGGCCTGCACAAATCTATACAGAAATAATAATAAGAATACAAGAAAGATCAACTAGGAACGAGCTCATAAATATCTCGAATGTCGCATTGCCAAGTGTATAATTTGGGGATTTTGTTGCAGTCGATCGAAACGATCAAGTGGATCTCAGAGAACTCTTCAATGAATATTCATTCATTCTTCTATTTGGTAATAAAATTATATTGAGAAAGGTGAAGAACGTCGAGAAAAAAGTTATATTTTTTAAAATGCAATAATATTTTAATATGCAACTTGTTAAAAAGTTATATACGAATTAATTCAATCGTATATTGAATATCGTATTTTATGATATATTAAATATATTTTTTAACGACGAAAACAATTACAAAAACATATGAAAAAATACAAATTCATGTTATTGCATTTCATTTTCAAGTTTAAGATCGTTGGAAGAGATTCGATAATTCAAATCGAATGCTATTAACATGCTTTTAGCACGTTCCAACAATGTTTGCCAATGACCACGAACAACAAATCGGGGCATGTTGACCATGTTTATACCCTACATCTAACATAATTTTTATGGGAACAAATAAATATAGCCAAATTTATTTTCGTTTTTCTCCCAATAAATTATTTGACAAATTTGATTAGTGAAAAACTTATTTAATGAGAGCAATTAAAATTTAATGATAGAGGTTCTAAAGGTCGACCAAGCCGCTTGTAGAATTGTCCGTTTTGTTGCTTTTCTAAATTTAAATTCCAACCAAATTCTTGGCAACAACTTAAAATTTGTCCGCATCAATCAACGATTTTCAGTTTTAAGTGTCGTTCAGAAAGTTTTTATGTTATTTTATAATTGTATATTATTATTGAGTTTTGCTTTGCAAATTTTTAGACATTTTTTTAATAATATTTTTTTCTTTAATTTTATTTTTTCTATTTTTATTTTTTAATTTGTTTTGTATATTTTTTTGTTTCGCAAACACTAAAGTGGCGAAACATATGTTTGAGAATTGCAGCCACACACGAGGAAGAGCAGAAGGAAATTCCATAGAAACCTGAAAGAATGGTATGCTGGGGATAGTAGAGAAGGAGGCAAAGGAGTGGAAAAAAGGTAGCACATGATGTTGTGTGGATAAAAGATGGTAGTAAGGAAGCTGAGAAAAATGAGGTAGCAAAGTGTGGTCGTTCGGTCGACGAGGGTGGCCCAAAAAAAATGTGCATCCGTCGCAATGCAACGGAAGAGACGGACACCATTTATTTCAGTCCTCTCTCTCTCTCTCCCTCTCTCTCACTCATTTCACCCAATTTTTGGGCTTCTTGCAGTGTGCCTTTTGGTCTACTGACTACATTTTTTTCCTTTATGATCTACTTGATACTATTTTAATTTTTTAGTCTGCTCACTATCTTTTTTTCGGTACGATCAACTCACTATCTTTCTTCTTTTTTGGTCTATTCACTAACTTTATTTATTTTTTTTTTGATCTCCTCACTACCTTTTCATCTTCGCTCTCCACACTAACAATTTTTTCTTTAGTTTTGTGAACTTTTGTGGTTATCATCTATGTCTATGTCTGTGTGTGTGTTTGTGCTTTTCTCATTTGGCTCTCAGTTATCTGTGGTGTCTTTGTTTCTCTACGTTCGTGTGGTCACCACTGGCTGCCTCTCATCTTCCCTCTACCCTGATGAATCTTTTCAGCCCCCCAAAAACAATGCGTTCCTTTAGTGCACTATATAGGTATTTATGATGCTGGGGTCTGCTTTTTGGCATATTGAAGAGGAAATTTGTCCAAAGATAAAAGCAACTAAGGAGAAGCCATGGGTATGGTATACGAATAAATGGAATAATAACTTTGGGCCCTTCAACTTTAAGACATGGGATTTTGGTATACGATTTTGGTATGAGTTTATTCTATTTTCCTATGAGTTTACCACAGGAGGCCGACCAGTTGACATAGACATGTGGGTCCCAGCCTCAGGCGCTGGGAATTTCCTCCTCCTCCTCCTCCTCCT